>JAUTWP010235081.1:0-14756 GCA_033042655.1 Cyathermia naticoides | reverse complement strand
TTTTTTACATTGTAAATATTTTCGGAAACGTTTGGGGCCCCTAGGTTTGTCATTGGGGGCCACTATAAATGAAATTTCTGGACCCGCCACTGTTAAAGGTTCCATCATGATTTTTGAGTAATGACACTTTTAGACCGAACATTTCTGTCTCTATAAAAGTATTTTACATATCTATATTCATTTTTTCATATTTGTTTATTTAATTTAAATTTTTCATAGCCTTTACAGCCTGTATTCGGTCTACGACAGTCACAGTGTGACAGTGTGACATAGCAATGTTTAATGAATTAATCAATGCTAAACATGACCTTTGTGACACGCCTATGTGGGAAGGGAGAGAGACACCCAAAAAAAATACCCACCACCAACAACAATCTTGCTCACACAAAGATATTTTTATTAGGAGAAATTACTTTTTATTGATAGACATGACAACCGAACCGACAACCGTCACATGACATCACATACCTGATACCACAATATTTTGTTAAGACTATCGATGTAATACTATTTATAATATACAGTAAAAACTCATTAAACCAAACACCCACGAGACCAAGTAAAATGCCCGGTTTTAAGATTTACACTAAATGGATGCATTGGAACCGAATTGGTTGCCCGATTTTGATAGGTGTCTGGTTTAGACAGTCAACTAAGGCCACGTGAATTTGTTTACGTGTCACCATTAGCGCCCCCTGGCCACGTAATCATTAGAAGTCTCGATTTATCAACATTGATTTATAACAGACATCCAAAGTATGTTAACCTAATAAACAATCAAGGATAGCTAGACACACCAAGATGGCGGCTTCCATAAGGATGGAATCACGTTCTCGTATGTTTGTTGCATATGCGATGTTTTGTGGCTGTTTATTTACTACTTTGTTACTAGTTCAGGGCCATTCTCACGACAGTCATCACGGTCATAGTCATGATGTACACCACGGTCATAGTCACGAACCACCGCATGCTAAATACACTAAAGAAGCTAACGTACCACTCGAAGAACAGGGACATGTTCATGATCATGGTGAGGATCACGGTCATACACATGATCATGGGCACGATCATGGACACTCGCATGATCAGGATCACGGTCATACACATGATCATGGGCACGATCACGGACACTCACATGATCACGGTCATACACACGATCAGGATCATGGTCATACACACGATCAGGATCATGGTCATACACATGATCATGGGCACGATCATGGACACTCGCATGATCAGGATCATACACATGATCATGGACACGATCACGGTCACACACACGATCATGGTGAGGATCACGGTCACTCACACGATCACACACATGATCATGGACACTCTCACACAACACAAGAAGAATATGATGCTTGGGAAAATGCAAAGCCTAAACCTTACAAGGCAATTAAACCTGCTGGTTTCAGTTTATGGATGCAGGCACTGGGTGCCACAGCTTTCATTAGTGTTTCGCCAATTTTCATTCTGATATTTATCCCTATTCAAGACAGTTTCGGGCATCAGAGCTTGTTAAAAGTTTTACTTAGTTTTGCATCTGGTGGTTTGTTGGGTGATGCTTTTCTCCATTTGATTCCTCATGCAACATCACCACACAGTCATGGAGAAGAAGGACACGGTCATTCTCATGGTCATTCCCACGATCATGGACATGACATGTCTGTTGGGCTATGGGTTCTTGGTGGAATACTTGCATTCTTAATAGTAGAGAAATTTGTCCGATATGTCAAAGGTGGCCATGCTCATAGCCATGGACCTATTGAAAAGCCTAAAAAGATTGAAGCTAAAGCTGACAAAAAGAAAGAGAAATTAAGTGACGATGAAGATGCTAAAGAAAAAAAAGGAGCTGACAAAAAGGATAAGAAAACTGGTGATGCAAAAAAGGATAAAGATGAAAAGAAGAAAACTGATGTTGCAGGTGGGTAGTAAAATTACTTTTTATATAAATTACAGAGTTGCTCATCTACACACATTTTAACAGATAAGTTCAGTGGCCAACCCTCATTCTAGAAGTATAGTAGCACAAATAATAGATTATAGTTGAATCTGTTTGTTTTATAATAGAACATGTAATTAGTTTCACATAGTTATCTTCAGAAATTTGCAAAATGGTAATTGTTTTATCTTTGAGCAAGTTCTGTGTTTGATAAATAAATTATAATTCAATAACTTGAATAAGTGTACATAACTTAGTACTGTAAAATTGTAAACTATGCATGTACATGAACATGTACAATTTCAAGTCATGAAATGTATGTACACCTATAGATTAAATTGATAGCAAGTTTGTCTGCTTGTTCTGACAAGTGAAAAGTTATCCAGACTATCAACATTAATATCTTAATGGTTATCCAGTTATGCCACTGTAATTTCTGTTTGTAAAATGAAGAAGCAGATTTTAGATGTATTTATGCTGTGGACTAGTGAAATATTCTGATTATTTTCATCACTGAATTTAAAAATATGTTATTAATTATTGTTATTGTTTCAGTTGCTGAACCTGAGAATGATATTGAAGTGGCTGGATATCTTAATCTGGTGGCAGATTTTGCACACAACTTTACAGATGGACTAGCCATTGGTGCTTCCTTCCTTGCAGGCCAAAATGTTGGGATCATCACAACCATCACAATATTCCTCCATGAAATTCCACATGAGATTGGAGACTTTGCTATTCTTGTGCAATCTGGGTGCACAAAGCGCAAGGTGAGAAACATAAACATTTCGCAGTTAAACTCAGATTTGTACATGCAGTGCATAAATTAGTAATTAATACTAATTTTGCAGTGAAAAATTAAAATGCTATACGGTCTCCCTGTTTACATTTTATTTATTATAAATGTAGGGGTTAACAAATAACACATTGTTTTTATCATCCATTAAAGTATTTTGTAGGAGATATCACTGGGATTATAATTTGTGATATCTCCTCTGTTGTAAATTTATGTGTATGTGTTTGAAGGTTTTTTTTGGTTTGATAAATGTTTATTGTATAAAGTGACATTGTAGAATAAAATTGCATATAATCGTGTATGTATTTTATCTGACAGGCAATGATGCTGCAGTTCTCTACAGCTATTGGTGCTATGCTTGGTACTTTATGCAGTCTGGCTGCTCAGGGTATAGGTGATGCTGCAATAGCATGGATTCTCCCATTCACCGCAGGAGGTTTTATCTACATCGCGACAGTCTCTGTCATACCTGAACTTCTCAAGGACACCAAACTGGGCCAGTCCATTAAGGAAATATTGGCTTTGTTGGTCGGCGTGTATATGATGGTGCTTATAGCCGAGTATGAGTAATTAGTATCATATGTAGTGCTGTGATTAAAAACAAATTGTTCATTCCATCGTTCTAACAAATGCATTGAATAATGGTTCTATGGACACTATTTGTTACAGAATCTCCAGCTAACTTATTTGCATTACTTATACACAAACATTGTTTATTGCTTTTTTTATCATGATAGAAACAAATTTCTATACAATTGTTTTTCAAATTTTTGTTTTGGGAAAATGTGTATAAACAATTTTCTTGAATCTTCATTAAGGAATTTTGACAAACAAATTAAAGTAATACCTGAACATTGTTTTAATTTTGGTTGCAGGTGAAAAGATGGCAATATGACACATAGATTTTTATTTGACCATGAAATTCTCAAAAATGAAAAGTGTTACCCTAAATAACTGTGCACAACTGTTAAATACTGGTACGACTATTGTTTAACTTCACAATCATTTCTAATTTGCTCAAAATGATGATAAAATGGGCCAATCTCCACCAAACATTCAGCATTAAAATAAAATAGTGTCCTTACCATACACTATTTTCTGGTTTCGACTTTTCACAGCTTAAATGACTCACAATTTGTTTGTTGAACTGTCTGTAAACTTGGTTATCATACTTCAAGTGTTCTTGACGCACAACTCTGTGATATTTTATTCAAATCTAATATACTTGCATGGAATTTGTGCTTTAGTTTGTGTCTTTAATGTAAGAGTGCACAGGGTACTTTCAAACAAGTGAATTATTACATTTACTAATATATATGTGTGTGTTCATCTCTGTTGAATATCAGTTGAAAACACAAAGTTTTACACATAGTTTTATAATAAAAATCCTCCAGATATTTTTTTTTAGCCATGGACATCTTTTTAAGAATTAAAACATTTATTTTCTGAATGAAATGAATGATTTTTAAAGTACCATTCTAGTCACATGTTATTTGTTGTAATGAACGTATCCTGCCAAAATTAACGTAAGAGAATTTAAAACTGCTATCTGTATAGTACAACTTGTAGGTGCTACTACTGGTAAGTGTCAACTGTCATCAGCATTCTCATTTGACTTAACATTACATGCCAAAATCACCCTATCTATCACTTGTAACCACTTGGCATGATTTTGGTTATCAGGCTGATATATATCAAATGTAGCTATAGTAGGAATTTTCACCATGTATGATATGAATGGGAAAATTTGTGATTTTTATCCAAATTGGGAAGTTTTCAGACAATCGAATGATGGTCAGTGATTTTGTTTTTGTATTTTAAACAACTGTAAATAATATATATACCATAGCACAAACATTGGGAATTTATAGCCACAAACATTGGGTGTTTTCAGTGTCAGTGGGAAGGTAACCCAGAACATCTGGATCCATGAATACCTATGTTGTTAATAATACTGACATAAATTTATAAAATAAATGCACCAACATCACAAACATGAATACCTGTCTGGTTTCACTTTTTGCTCATGAATAATATAACTCAGTCTGCTTTGATTTTAATTTTGTTTAATTTTAATTCATCTCAATTATGTTCATTGGTATTTTTAAAATACATATTTGGTACAAAGTTATTAATAATGAAAAACTGTATAGAGCAACATTTTCAAATAATTCAGGAGTGGTATATGGTCAGTAACTAATGCATAATTGCATTGTTAATTAATCTCAAAGATAAAGAAAAAGGTTTTAACAGAATGGAAGACATGACATGTAAATACCCGGTAGTATTAAGATGTTTAAATGTTGTTGAATAAATGAGGACTATGGAAACTGAGGTTCGGTGTTTGAACACTTTTTAGTGATGTAAGCATGTTAAAAAATGTCCAGTCCACTGAGGTTCAAAAGTGTAGATGTTTGTTAACTGTGATGTTGTGTTATGAATGTAACTTCTTTGTAATGCATACATTGTCGTACTAAATGAAGTTATTAAATTTGATGTGTATCTGTCTTCATATTGATGTCCTTGTGACATGTACTTACTGGTGGTGCACTGAATAAACAAGGCCAGCGTTTTTTTCTGTTTCTTAGTTAATAGATCCTACCATCATGATTTACATTTTTAAAGAAAATTGTTATAATATAAATATTGTATTTCTTAAAATTAATTTGACATAAAAATATTAATTATGTTTCACTTACTATATGGCATCTTTTGCCAGATTAAAACACCCAAATCTTTTTAAATACCTGAAATGAATTTTATTTTCAATATGTTTTAATATATGAAAAATTATCGAAAAAGGAATTTTTAAAAAATCATCCCGTTTCCAATGGAAGAGCAAAATCTATTAACCAATAAATATAAAAGTGTTGGCATATATGTATAAATTTTTCTTTCATACTGCACCTATGACTGTGTTCATTTCATGTTATGCTTTATTCAAGTCATTATTGCAAAAGTTTATGAAAAAGGGGTTTTATTGGGTTTGACAATTTTCAGTTCCCAATCCATTTCACTGAGATTTTAATAGTAACTATGGGTCAAATTAAATGATAAAAAATTAAATATGTATCCTTAATATGAATTTCTACAATATGTTTAATTTTTTTTAACAAGATTAAATCTAAATTCTAATTGATTTGTAAGGCCCTTATTTGGTTCATAACAAAAATACAACCTCAATCAATTTAGACATTAATTATAAACTTCAATAAATCATACTTCAATATCTCTGGTAATAAGATTTTAAGCTTTTATGTTATGCTGTGGTATGTACTGTCCTGTCTGGGAAAGTGCATATAAAAGATACATATTTCTTACTTTAATTTTCTAATAGATCTGTTCATTCTCAAAAATGGCATCACATATTTTATTAAAAGTATTTTTGTTTAGACCAGTGCATCACAACTTGTATATACCAAAGACTGTTGTCTACTAGTAATATGGTTCCTTCTGTAAAAGTAATTACATATAAAAATTATTATTGTAAAGACAAGTAAAAAAGAATATTCAATATGTCAGCAGTATGATAGTCTCTTGTACTATGTTGCAATTAAAATCAAAAGCTGCTTGTAAATCACTTAATAATGTACTCCGTTTTCAATGAGGGACATTTTTTGAAATATTCATGAGGAACCCTATGACTTTGTAATTAATTGTGTAGCACCTCTAAAGCACTGTCATGATTTATAACATTGTAATATTAATTAATGTTCTGCATGTTTTTAAAAGGTAACCCATAAAACATGCATATCTAATTATGTTTTACGTCCTGGTGCTAAAGGTGGTGGTATATGTATTTTGCTTTGCATGTTTTGTTTTTGTTGTTGTAACATATTTTTGAGTTGGCTAAAACTTTGAATTTGAAAACATGACATACATTTAATAAAACCAAAAACTCATGGTTATCAAAATTAATAGAACCAACGATAAGGTCACAGAATGACAATTCTTTCGATTTAATAATAGCATTAAAATTCTCACGAGATCTTCAGGATTGTATTAGCCACTGTACTTTTTGTCCCATGTTGGGCATCCATTTTGTTTTTGTCTTTCCCATACCACACTTAATTTGCTTTGTAATTTTGCCAACAGGTTACATAACTGTTAAATACAAGTAACAGGAGTGTCATAAATATTATGACAAAACATTTTCCACAAATATTGTGACAACCTATTGGCAGATTAAATAGCTTTTGTTTTATAACCACACTTCTTGTTTTTGATGTTTCATTTTTTATATTAGTTTTGTTTCTAATTGAATACTGAGACAAAGCAAGTTAAAAAACAAAACAAAGGGTTATACTTGTTTGTGAAACTTTAAAGAATAAGTTTTCAAATTCATTTTCTGAATTAAATTATATTTTGTTATGCAGCAGCATACTGGTACAAGTATGTGTGGTGTACTGAAATCAGCTAAAACTTCAGATTACTGAATAAACAAGATCTAAGAAGTGTGTTTTTGTTTTTGTCAAGTTTTTACGCATATGTGCAAATTGTTCCATAAGACTGAGCCTGCAGGAATTAAAAAGTTTCTTTTATTTATTTACAATGCCACTAGCACAATGGTAATCTTAATATATATTCTATAACAGATCACACTTCTATTTATTTTGTTTAGGTCCTACTATTACAGTAGTGGTGTTTTTGATTTTTTTAGAAATTTGGTACCGTACTTTAAGGAGTGGATGTAGCTCAGTCAATAGCATGCCCGTCTTTGAAGCAGTCGTTGGATTGATCCTTCTCAGTGGACCCATCTGCAGTTGGGGCTATTTTCTGTTCCAACCAGTGATCCACAACTGGTTCATCAAAGGTCATGATATGTGGGACAATGCATATAAAAGATCCCTTGCTGCTTATCGAAAAGGTGTCAAAATGACCACATGTATGACGTCCAATAACCGATGATAAAAGTTAATGTGGTCCAGTGGTGTTGTTTAATAAAACAAACTACCGGTACTTTTGGTATTGTAATACTGTATTAAATAATTTAAACATTTTCCCCTCTTCCATGCTTTACCTTCTTTCAGATAATTATCCTCTTTTTTTTTTCCTCCTGTGCATGACATTAAATTTTTAGTTTTCAATGGGTTTTGTTTACCCATCTTCAGTGGAAGGAGTCTATCATGAAACCAAAGCACCTCATCTAATCATTAACTACTGGACATCAAACATATTTCAAACTTCTTTTTAGCAGCAAGAAGTCTTTTCCTATTGTTCCTGAAACCATGTATACAAAAGTTCTTTGAAGATCTGCATCCTCCTTCCTACATCTAAACACAAATTCATCAACATCTGAGGACCTTGATCCCACTGCATACAAATTATTATCATTAATATGGCCCTCTATCCATGTTGAAGGAGTGGGATGTAGCTGTCATTAATGTGCTCACATTTGAAGCAGTCTGTCATTGGATCGATCCTTCTCAGTGGACCCATCTGCAGTTTGGGCTATTTTCTGTTCCAACCAGTGCTCCACAACTGTTTCACCAAAGGCTGTGATATATACTGTCTTGTCTGTGGTAAATTGCATATAAAAGATCCCTTGCTGCTTATCGGAAAGAGTAGCCTATGTAGCGGCAGTGGGTTTCCTTTAAAAAGAAATGTGTCAAAATGGCCATAATTATGAATGTCCAATATAGCAATAGCTGATGGTAAAATAAAAATCAATGTGCTCCAGTAGTGTAGTTAAACAAAACAGACTTTACTACTTTCTATCCATATTGAAAAAAGTGATACGGGTATGTACAAAGACTGAAAAGACAATGAACAAATTGACTTGTTTAATAAATTTTAATTTTTAAATTTTTATGTTAAAAACAATCACCTCAAAAATAGCATTCTAAGTACAATGCCAAAATGTGCTAAAGTGCATAAAATACAATCTGATGTAGAAAATACAATTTCATAAGATCAGACTAATTAGCCTTTCACTAACCTGCATTTTGTTTACCCTAGAGTTATGGTACTTGGTTCTCTCCTGTACATAAAACTATCAAGTTAGAACCCACAAATTCTAGAGTTGTATCTTTTTATAAAGGACCATCTCAAAATGTCATCACTTCTCTGAATGAATAATCCTCCAATACGTTTCAACCCCCTCCAAATGAATTTAGTCAGGGAAAAACATTTTGGTTTCAAATTGTACTTTACAATTATTATTTTTTAAATCCCCACAAACTTTTTAGCTGTATGAGTGTTTTATCCCCTCCCAAAGGTTATTAGTTGAAGGAGAAGAGTGATGAAATTTTTAGACTGTCCCTAAATGTTCCATTGATCCTGTATGTATTGCACATAATTATGAATATTACTATTATTATTAAAAAAAGAAAAGTTTCTGGTATATAGTTATCTAGATCTATTAAAAAGAGCAGTGAAAGGTCAAAATTGACATGCACATAGACAAAACACATGAAAATAAATTATTGAAGTAGTAAGGCAAATAAAATAAAAGTACGACAGTTACTACCAGACTTATTTGAAAGATGCATTATGCTTTGATAAAACTTTATTAAATTTCTATAGATTATAAATACAAAGAAAACATTTTGCTAAATCAAACAAATTAATAAATACAAATGCCTGACTGCACGTAAAGACACTTGTTAATTACGTGTATTTAATTTTTCAATAAATAAACATTATTTTAGAAAGTTTCTCAGAATGAAGCAGACTTAAAAAATCTATTTGCTAAAAAGAAGGAGATAAAACAATACATTTTTAGCACTTTATTATATAAAAAAATATATTAAAAAACAAACCCAAACATACAATAAAATGAAACAATTTCTATCATTGTTAACACAATAGACTGACAACAAAATGCTGTGGTCATGGCAGATACCACTGGTTGGGAAATAAAGATAAACAACGTTTTAGTGAACACTTGATCAGAATTCAGTAACAATTATTGTTCTAGCACCAGCTAGCCTGTTTTTTGCACTATGTTATTGTTAAACTGAATACAACATGTTGGTAAACTGTCAAACTGCTTGCTAGCACTTGTAACAAACTGTTACTGAACTCTGTCAAGATACTCTCACAAATGTATTTAAATGAACCATGTACAGAATTATGGTTTTGATTATTGAGACAATTGTCTCATTAAAAGTAAAACTAAACATTTCTTAAACACATTATGAAGTTCTATCATTTACATTGTAAATTGATTTAAACATAATATAAAAGATTATTTTTAAAAACTCACTATTCTTGTATACATGTATTTGTTACTAACAGGAAAAAAGTTAAGCACAATAAGACAATATATTAATGAATGCATAAGAATTACTAAGAGCTCCTGAGACTTATTATCACTCTCCTGCTATTTGATTTAATAAAATTCACATCTAGTGTTTAGATAATCTCACAATAGTTTAACATAGAACTGGGAATTACATATGACAGGTATCATACAATAACATCAGCAGTTCTGCTGAAAAATATGTACTGAATTGACATACTGGCATAGAGAACAACAGGCCAAAACTGAATCGTACTACATGTTATGAAATGCTTATATATATAGCTACACTATAGTAGATCTGATGTGAAATTTCTTTCAAATATACTGCTTTGATTTTAAATGGTCAACCTCAATAAGATTAAGATGGACTTATTTTTCCATACAATCCACTTAACGTATTGATATTGTAAATTTTAATGGAATGTCTTCTCTTTAAAAAAAGAGAAACAATGACTAGGTTAATGTTTATCACAGGTAGTTACAATGAAAGTTGCTCAACAACATCAAATACACATTGTACATGTACTCCTTTAACTCAATATTTCAAAATGTTAATGCACCCTGTCAGAAGTTAAGACCCATTCATGATTCAATCAAACTGCATTTATATCTACAACACATTTAACAAAGCCTAAATTAACAAATTGTTTGTTTGTCCTCTTGCTGACCCAGTATTTCAGCACGTAGTATATATGGATAA
Organism: Cyathermia naticoides; assembly: GCA_033042655.1. NCBI lineage: Eukaryota > Metazoa > Mollusca > Gastropoda > Neomphalida > Neomphalidae > Cyathermia > Cyathermia naticoides. Next base: position 4,069 of record JAUTWP010235081.1, on the reverse strand, counting down.
CCATCCATCATCACCGACCATAACTGCATACACCCAAGAACACACTCATTCTCTCAACTGGTTGTCAGACCAATCTTTATGGATCTGTTACTGGAATACAGAGCAGGATGTAGCTCAGTCGGTAGCGTGCCTACCTTTGAAGCAATCAGTCGTCAGATCAATCCTTCTCAGTGGACCCATGTGCAGTTTGGGCTATTTTCTGTGCCAACCAGTGATCCACAACTGGTTCATCAGGCAGTGGTATGTGCTGTCTTGTCTGTGGTATGTCACATATGTGCTGTATGTGGGAAAGTGCATATACGAGATCCCTTGCTGCTTAGAAAAGAGCAGCCTATGTGGCAGCAGTGGGTTTCCTCTAAAACATGTGTCAAAATGACATATGTATGACGTCCAATAGCCAATGATAAGATAAAAATTAATGTGCTCCATTGGCATTGTTATATAAAACAAACTTTACTTTGTTACTGGAATACACACTTGTGTAATGAAAAGTAAAGTTTGTTTTGTTTAATGATGCCACTGGAGCACATCGATTTTGTATCTTATCATCGGCTATTGGATGTCATTCATACAGTAATTTTGACATTTCTTTTAGAGGAAACCTGCTTCCTCCATATAGGCTACTCTTTCCAATAAGCAGCCAGGGATCTTTTATATGCACTTTCCCAGAATGGACAGCACATACCAACCTTTGATTAACGAGTTGTTGAGCACTGGTTGGAACAGAAAATACACACAATCAATGTCTTAGTTTAGGCCAATTTGAATTTTCAATACCTGAGCACACAAATACAATCACTAAATACTATCTTTAATTAACAATTTATTGATATTTTTACATAATTCCTATTTGCTACTTTATTGTTTGCTCATTCTTTTCCTCAATTCTTTACATTTATTTAAACACTGTTTTGCTTGGCTAATAGCCGAAATATTACCTATTTTTTTCGCAGTGGAAAAAGCATGCTCGCACACTTCTTCTGCACCATCAACATCTGAACGCCGAAGATATATTGCACCCAAATTACAGTATAATGCTGGAGTTTCCGAACAATTCACTCGCTCAGCAATCTCAATGGATTCTTTGAGATTCTGTTCAGCTTTAACATAATCCTTCTTCATGATATCCAAAGTAGCCAAATCATTTCTCAAGATTAGAGTCTGCAAGTGATCAGTGCCAAGAGTTGTTGTTGCAATTTCTAAAGCCCTCTGAAAAAGAGGCCGTGATTGATCTAACTTCTTATTGTACATGAGATAGCGTGCATAGGTCTCAAGAGCCAAACCCAATAAAGCCATTGTATCTTTATCACTTTCTGGATTGTCCTTGACCTTCTTCTCCTGTGCATCAATGCAGAACTGAAACCCTTGAATGGCATCACTATCTCTTTTAAGCATGGCGTATATGCTTGCCAGCTTGATGGACAGCTCAATGATTGAGTTGTGTTCTTGCGCCTTGCCAATCTGTAAGCAACATTTCATCGTCTCTTTGTATAACCTCTCAGCGATGGCAAACTGACCACGAGAAAGAGCCATATCCGCCATGCTGTCGTATATGTTTGTCTTAGCATGCAGGTATTCACTCTCGTTGATCGTCTCATTCTTCATCTGCTCATCCACAACTTTCAAAGCATCATGGAACAGCTGCTCAGCATGGGAATAGTTTTTCTCAATCTGTGCCATACGAGCCAGACGAAAGAGTGTCACGACTGGGTCCTCTTCCTCCTGTCTACCCAGTCCCAGCAGACCCCTGGATATTCCCATCAAGCCAAATACATAAGGAAGTGAACTGAAAATGAAATGTAAATTTTTATACCAGTTATTTAAAGCAATATCCAACAATGTATGCCAATAGAAATTAGAATCTAATTGTATAAAGTTGACCATCTTAAAACCCTTTTATTACGTGCTTCAACACTTATTTAGTGATGTAAGCACGCTAAAAAAAATTCCAGTCCAATCCACCCTTTTATGACTCATTCAGTAGTTTATAATTATAATTTATATCAGCTGTGTTCCAGCAGACTTTATTTTCTTTTGTAATTACTATATAAACATATTTATGTAGAGATAAGTGACAGTTTTATTGTTGCCAGTTTCAAAGTATGATCCTTCCAACAAGCCACAGCTTAGTGTACAGTATCACACTATCAATATTACAATACTCAAGGCTATATTTACTGTTTTTACTATTTATGACACATTATAATTTATATAAACATCATACAGGATTATATATAGTATTCTGTGATTACATCACACAATACAGTATTTATAATTTGATACAAAACATAACCTACACCAAGCAACTAAACCAGCATAATAAAGCTGGTTCACTTGCCATCAACTCAAAATGCATACACCACAAGTGGTCACTGCTAAAAGATTAAAAGCTAAATAATGCATTGGCATTTCTTCCACTACAGTATAATACTACATGTACTATGTATGTTGGCATGTGTCACAGTTTGTACTGTAACAATGTAGTCAGTTTTGTATTAAAACAAACCTACCTTTTCTTAAAACCAAAATCCTGTGATGTACAAACTCTGTTACATTGTAACTTATAGAAAGCTCTGGAAGATTTCAAATTCACTTTTGTTAAATTAAAAATATTGCTGATTCGATACGAGACATGCCTTGACAGTGAAGCCATGATGATTTATTGATTTAATCAAGATACATTTGGATAGCTTCATCAATTTTTTTTAGCAATTTTGAGAACTTGCACATCTGTTACTTTTCTAAACAGCTGTTGGTTAATTACATTATAATAATGACCAGGCTGGATAAACACAATCGTTTACCATAAGCATACAGCAGTGCATCATGTTACATGTATATTATATAGAAGATATCAAATGCTCTTCCATGTATTATCAAGCTTAAGTTCCGAATGAAATATGTTTCCTTTGTCACAAGCATTAGTGACTGCTTTTAAATACAGGTGGCAGATTTGACTGTACATGTATACATGTTTCATTGTAATATTTGTATGCAGGCTGCAAAATGACCAGGTTCGCATTGCAAAATCTTGAATTCGTGATGCAATGATTCACAGTTTAGGATGCATATTTTTTGTATCCAAATTAAATTCTGAAACAGTGTTAAAACGGGCAATTCCTGCAAAAATTTAAAACAAAACCATAAAATTGATGTGGTAATATTTTATTATAAAATATATTTGCTAGAAATGTTTGGGTCATGTGTATAAATGGTGATTGGTACACTACTAAGTCTTAAACATGCGGCGTAACACACACAGATATCAGTGTACAGGTCAGTAGGCCTATTAGTGTCATAATTATTTCTGTTTCCAAATGAATTAGAACGATCCATTTTAATTTATAAATTTAATTTGTCGTAGAAAAAAAAAATAATAATTAAAGTGAAAAATACGACTTTTTTCATTTTGAGCAGAATTTATGTCGGAGGGTTCGTAAACCGAAAAATAAAAAAATACTGGCCTTATTACTTTATAACTTATATTTGAGTTTCATGAACAATAATTTATTTTCGTTACACAATTATTTATAGTACAGGATAAGTGTGGTATTTTGGAGCAGAACGACTGTCCCAAAATATAGGGTGGTGCAAAGCGTCTTTAATAAACAATTAGTACTATAAAGTTTCAGCTTTGTACTTGATTTATTAGTAGGCTATAATTAGACGAAATAATCCCAAGAATTTCACTGATTCGCTCAACGAATTATGCTGTTAAAAAATTCCCCAAAGCAGATTTTGGATATGTTACAAGTTCTGGACACTAAAAATTCCACTTCTAATGATACCAAATTCATTTCTTTCGGCTTCGATGACTAGCCTAGGAGCTCAGTGTGGGTGTGGTGCTAGAAAGTCATGGTGAGACTCGTCAGTGAGAGTTAAAAACCAGTCTAACTAGACTCTAAGTGGCCGAGTGGTAAGCTATCGGACGTAAGGTTGGTAGATACTCACTGATTATGATACAAATCATACATCATACTGAGATCGAATCTCTCACTCTCAGTCGAGGCATGAGATTTTTAACCTCGGTACCGACTCCAACCCATAGTGAGTGCTCCGCAAGGCTCAG
>JAUTWP010234970.1:0-14757 GCA_033042655.1 Cyathermia naticoides | reverse complement strand
TTTTCAGCTGAATTCGCATTTTTAAATATAAAAATATCACACACTGCCTCTTCCATCTCCTCACCGACGCTGATCACTACATCTCTCAGCGACTGGCCCCGTTTAAATTTGAGAAATTCCCTTGACTTTATTATTTTGGCCCTCTCTTTTACTAAGAGGCAACAGAAGAGCTCGTTTTCTTACGCCATTTTGGGGGTAGTAACAGTCTCACATATCGAAATTAAGCCGCATGAGAAGTATGCTAATTAGGCGCAAGACTATTGGTCGAGATAGTATAGGGCACGTGTAAAACGACCACTGCAGCTAACGTTTACTTGTGATTTTTTTAGCTTGCCTGCTTAGAAAAGAAATGCTTTTAAAAGTTTACAGCCGGCGGAAAAAAAACAAGGTATCAGAATCGCTGGTCGGAAATTATATATTTTTTTTGGATTTTGAAAATAGCCTACCAAGTCGGCGGGTCCGTAATCCAAAAGAAATAATAAGGGTGGCCTAAACAGAAATAACAAACCATAAGGTAAAATTACTTATAATTATAATGATATTGTTTGAAATGTCTTTTAAAGACAACATATTAGCTCAAATCCATGTACAACGTAATATTTAATGAGGTACACCGAACAATCTCCCGTCGATAGGTGGCGCTGACCACCAACAACGTTCAGGAAGTGGTCTCGATAGCCATTGTTTAGCCATTCAGCCATTCCCGTTGTTCATACGAAGAGTTCAGGCGCAAAAAACCCTAAGTCCACTTGACGTCATTTGTGACGTTTAGTGTATTTTGCCCCAAAACGATAATTTCGGTGACGATTTCTAACTGATTTTACAGGGTTTTGGGGAAAGCTGGCTTGATTTTCAGAAAGATGGCACAGTAAGCTAATATTTCCAGCAGTTAACTCATTTTTTTGAAAATGGCGTTTAGTGGTTTTTGCGCCTGAACTCTTCATACCGTAATCACTAATCTGTAATCAGCGCGCTTTGTATAATTATTATTGTTGTTAACAATGCCTACTGAGTGTTGTGTGCCTGGATGCACTAAGAGGACAGGCCATTTGTTCCCTTGGTCCAACCAAAAGCGCGTCAAAGCATGGAAAGTTGCCGTGAAAAGGGACTGTTGGGAGCCAACAAAGTACAGTGTTGTGTGCGGAGATCATTTTGATGAAAAAAATGACTACGAGTGCAAAACGACATACGGTAAGTTACTATTATTATTATGTGTTTTAGTGTAAATATTGTCAGACCCCTTACTAAGACCGATTTACTTTGTATTGGAGTAAGTACTGAATTAATTTTAGGCAAAAAAAAGGTGATCGTCCTTTTTATGAAATTTATCTGTTTATCACACAAATCAGGGACTGAGGGAGTTGTTTATTATTTTTAAATATTTTTGGTTGGTCCAACCTAGATTGACGAAAGTACTACAGTGGACTCTGTCTAAACCAGATCCAGTTGGGACCAACACAACATGCTTTAGACATGTCCACTGATGACAGAGGTCAGGCTTTCCTCTGGACCAAAATTATTTTTAGGGTAGGCTCTATTTTTTTTATGTGACACTGGTGAGAGATACTGCATATTAAATGATAATTTGATGATTGAGACTGTTTCATTTATATATGTCACTGACATGGAGTCATACAGAACAATTTAATTTTTTTTTAACATTATAAAAACAATTAATCTGAAATTTAGGGTACGCAATTTTACCCTCTGCCAGGCTTTGGGCATTACCATGGTGACACGCGTTACATTTTTTCCAATTATTTTGTCATTATAGTCTATAATGACAAAATTTATACAAAATAATTGGTAAAAATGTAACGTGTGTCACCATGGAAATGCCCCTCTGGAAAAATCCCTGACTGTACAGGAATATAGTTTTTAATAATCATTAATAAAAATCAAGATGGGTGCATTTTTCAGGCATTTAAACAAAATTATTTGACCATAGTTAGTAACTTTATAGTAAAAAGTTTACTCGACATATCCGGCTCTAAGTCTAAGTTTATTATGCTAAAATTAACAGCCACTGGCTAAAATACAACATACAGAATGTGATCATTATCAATATTTAATATAAAACGTACAGAATGAGATTATCAATATAAAACTTGTACATAATGTGATTATCAATATTTAACATAAAACATGTACATAATGTGAACTAGTTACGGTACAGCAGATCATTACTGCAGGAAAATAAAGCATGGTAGGCATCAAACAACCGTACAAGATATGTTCTAAATGGTTAAATATTTAAAAAACAAGCAGAAATTGCAACTTTAACATAAAACATATCATTGTACATAATGTGATTATATCAATATAATATAGAACATGTACAGAATGTGATTATCAAGAGATAGTGATATAAAATAAAACATACAAAATGTGACTATCAGTGTCACTAGATCAGTATAAGGGTGTATTAAACTGTTTCAATTTAAGTGAACAATGCAGTAATAGTTAACATTTTTAAAACTGTTCTTTTATCACACCACTAGTGCCCAATTAGTTAATTTTTAGTTCCTTAGATTCTTAGACCACTAATGGAATTTATTATTTATTTAGGGACTGTGCCACTCCAAAAGAGGTTGAAGAAAACTGCTGTGCCCCACATATTTTCTTGGACCAAACAACCAACACCGGCAGATGTACACAGAGGTGAAAGGTGTAGGAAGAGATTACAAATGGAAATAGAAAGAGAAAAACAGCGAGATGTTGCAGTGCAAGAATTTGAAACTGAAGAGATTGTCACTACAGAGGAAACATGTGTTACAGGTACAGCAAACAAGATGTTTGAATGTTTGTTTCCTGGTTAAAGAAACATTTAGTTTTATAGGCCATTGTTAATCTGCAATATAATATTATATATTAACAATTAATAAATAAATAGTATCAAGCTTGGAACAGAAGTTTAACACTATTGAAATTAGTTTGAATGGTTCAACATGTTACTTATTCTAACAGCATATTGTTTTATGAATGAAACATGGAATGGAATGTTTCTATTTGACAATAATAAATGATTAGATTTAGTAATTTTGCTCCTATGCAAATTTTAAAAATAAACCCTCACACATTTAATGATTTTTGTATTGAGTACATTTGCAACCATGTCAATTAACTTTTTTTTCTGTAATTCAGATGTACCACTACTACCACCACAAGATATGTCCTCGCAAACTGACGGTGTCTGCACATGCAAAGAAAAACAGAGTGTTCCAGTTTCTTTTTTCACGGCAAATCGGTATGCAGGAAATTCAAAAGCAATGCATTTCTTTACAGGCCTAGAAAACTATAATAAATTCTGTATGGTGTTGCAAACACTGGGTCCAGCTGCATATGAATTAAATTACTTTCACAATGTCATGCCCTCTTTATCTATAGAAGATCAGTTTTTTTTATCCCTTGTCAAACTTCGCCAACATAAAACTAACTTTGAGTTAAGTACGTTGTTTGATATTCGTGAGGATTCTGTTACAAATATTTTTGTAACTTGGATAAATTTTATGTATTATCAGTGGGGAGAAATAAACTGGTGGCCATCGGGTGATTTGGTGCGTTTTTATTCCCCCACAGACATTAAACAGAAATTTCCCTCAACCAGGGTTATAATAGATGGGACAGAATGTCCCATGCAAAAGCCCAAGGAGCCAGTGATCCAGCAGGCTACATTTTCCACCTACAAAAATCGGAACACGATGAAAGTGTTGGTGGGAATGTCGCCTGGTGGATTGACCACATATGTTTCACCTGCGTATGGGGGGTCAGTAAGTGATAGGCAAATTTGTGAGAGATCAGCATTGCCTCAAATGTGTGATCCTGGAGACAGCATCATGGCTGACAAAGGGTTTAATGTGCAGGATTTATTTGAAGAGGCGATGGTGTCTATAAACATACCAACCTTTTTCCACAAAAAAAACCGATTGTCAGGGGGTACAGTAATAAAGGACAGGAAAATAGCCAGTAAGCGGGTTCACATTGAAAGAATCATAGGTCTTTGCAAAACATATAAAATACTACAACGACCTATGAATAACACTGAATCAACATTGGCCACACAAATCATCCAAGTATGCTTTTACTTGTGCAATTTTAGAAGTAACATAGTCTCTCAAGATGCTTAAGCAAGATTTCAGGTTGAACATTAGTTTATTAATTAACATAGGGAACATTTGAAAGCATTTATAATACTTTAAGAACACTATTATTGGTTTATGTAACCTAACCCATTGGATGTTTTCATTTAGTAATTGAATAAAATATAGAGTAGTGTTGCAAGACATAATTGTAGATAATTTAAGATTTCTTTTTTGAACAAGTGTGGTTTTAATAAAATGTATATTCGTAATAGTTTCTGTACATGAATTTTTGAATCAGTGCATGTTCGAAATGTGTAGTGTAGTATGTGAGGAGTTTGTTCACCATCTTTTTGATAAATTCATTATCTCTTTCAACTCTTACCAACACGATATCAAGGAAGGTGTAGACAACAAAAAAACAAACTTTTCTGTTGCTACAGAGTAACTGTCCCTGAACCTGGTAGTAATAATCATGGTTTGTGTCTAATGTTAAAACACCACCAAGCTCTTTCAAATAGGGCACAGTCAGGGAGGAAATGTGTTTGTTCCTGCTGGTGTATGGACATTTAATTTCAACTATGGAGTCTGTATCTATGATTCTGTCTGGTGAAGCAGCAAGTTGCGGATACTGTTCACAAATAAACAGTCCACACTGTGTAGTTCTCACCCCCCATTTAATTTCATATTTTTCTACCGCAATCTGTTCATACTTTCTCCCATGTAATATGGCTGGTGTTCTTAAATCCCTGTTGGTAATTAACTGTTTTGTTAAACTATCCATGTCCCTTCTATCTGTGGCCTTGCAGATAGTCCCAAAATTTGATGAAGTGATGTGATGTAATCTGGTCTCTCTCCATGCCTTGGTCTGACCTTGACCCCTGGTTTTTTTTTCTACCTCATCTGCCTGTTTTGCAGTAATCTTAGTCACCTGAAATGCATATCAATTATAGAAAATAAATACATACCATAATTTGTGGGGTTTTGGTAGCACAGTTTGCAATTTGTGGCATGTTTCCATGCTTAAAAATATATCTCAAATGTTTAAAAAGCAGTCCTTGTTTATAATTATGACCTAATTATTAATTTTCTTTATTTAGAAGAAATTAATATTCATAATTCAGATAATTTGACTTCTACCAATAATATGTAGAAATTACTTTTTGGTTTTGTATATAATAAAATTGAAATTAAATCACATTTATTAGGAAAAGAAAAAACTGGTTCATGTGTTGCTGAATCTAGGTGTTGGACACAATAACTTGGAACTTGTTTAATGATATATACCATGTTATCTTGTAAGTATTGGTCCTCTGGGCAGAGTTCTAAGTAGTCATGATCATGGCTCAAGGCATGGGTGTTGGCAGGGTTGAAAAGATGCAGTGATGGCATTGGTTCTTTTTTCTGAAAATGTATAAATTACATATTATTGTTTACCATTGGAGAAAATTGTATTCTACTCTTTTGTCAGAAAATGTGTAAATTGTATGTTATTGTTTAGTGCCAACATATACAAATTATGTATTATTGTATCTACCTTATAATTTAGATGTAATTAAAACCATGTTATATAATCAAATGATTGTTTGTTGTTATCAATGCATGCTATATCTTATATAGATAATAGAATCCCTTTAATTTAATGAGCAAATGATAAAACGGTTATAATGTGCAAGAATGCATCAACTGTAGGCTTGTTTTAGTACACGTGTTGTGCTATTGTTGTTGTTTTTTTTCATTAAGGAAAAATATAAACCTTATTGCAAAATATTTCATACAGTTTGAAAAAGAAAAATCACCTCAGCATCCGGTACAAAGTTGATGCAAATATTGCGAAACATGCTTGGATATTCTACTGTGTTTCGTTGATGTGTTGACCTTGGGTCGCCTCCCATTTGTGCAGAATCTTTCACATTATTTGTAGTTCGTATAATTTGAAGTTGGGCAGATTTCAAAGGGCTTCCTTTAAAGGCTTTCGTCTGGTGGAAGGTTTGCAGTACCTAAATGTTTTAAAAATTATAAATTAACAGTTATATAATTATTGAGTGACACTGCAACACGCAGCTCCCATTATTGGGCAGTAAAGTTAATGATTAATACATAATGATAATAAACTGGAGAAAGTAACAATAAGACACCATAAAGATAATTAATATATCAGAATTTTTTTATATTTAATAATAAATTGTTATATGTCCAATGCTCAACTCAACAAATGCATTATAGTGAGGTATAAAAGTGATTAGTTTCAATGAGTTATTAAGCATGGATTACTATCTCATAATTATAACACAAAGTGAATTGCAATCAGTTCAAAATATTTACCTGAGTGCAAGTAAGTTCTGTTAAGATCTCTCCTGTCTGACAGAAACGGGTAAGCCCAAACACCACAGTAGCAACATGTTTGCAGTGAGCAGCCGGTCCCTGTCCAGCTCCACATTCACACTGAGCCTCTTGGATCACTCCATCACTGTTGAGGGAAACATCCACCTTGTACGATGTTGACTTGCGCATCTCGGCCCACACTGACGAAGTGACAAACAGCAAGTTTTCATCATGAGCCACTCTGAGCCATCTCACAAACCTACAATTGATGTTATATTATCGAACATTATAAAGACAACTAAAAGTATACATATTTAATTTTATTACAGCATACACACAACATTCACTGTCACTATTTGCTAGAAATGTATACATATGCACATGCTTTCCTGCATAAATTTTGTTTAGGGCACCAGTAGGCTCTATTTTTTTAATCATATGTGACACTGCCAGTGAGAGATATACTCATATAAAAATTTGATGATTAAAATTATTTCATTGATGTATGTCTGACACATTCATACAGAAATATGTAAACAACTTTTTAACGTTATAAAAAATATTAATCTTAAATTTTAGGGTACACAATTTTACCCTCTGTGGAAAAATCCCTGATACATTATTAGGCATTAAGAATAATTACAATTTACATAAACATTTATAAATAATTTTCAAAGTAATTTTATATTGTTTATTTCAAAAAAGCTATTTACCTCTCATTATATAAATCTGCTATCTTCTTATCCAGTTTCTTCGTAAATTGGTCCAAATACTCTGCCAGTCTGGCTATGGTGACATTTGGTATATTTTGGGTCATCCCACCATGAATATCCATGTAGGAGCTGGTTGGTGGAACTGTCATGTCATACTCAGCCTCTGGTTCACAATCTACCCCAGCAGACTGATAGGTGTCTAAAAACTCCAGCCTACAAATAATAAATACAGTTTTTATTTGACAGACCAGCAAATATTTTAACTTAACACTGAACTAGAAATATCAGATGGCCACTGGTCAATATATATATTTATATATAATACTCATAAATCTTATACATCAAAACATACTAATCACAAATATAAAAATTAATAAAAAATATATATAATAATAATTGCTATATTATTATTCTTAAAATTATTTGTTTCATTGGCATTCACAAGCATATATACCTCAATAGTCTTGTTTCTTTCGTTCTTAAAATGATTAAATACATGCAATTTAATTTTTTTTTTTTTTTTTATAAATCCATAAAATATAAAACTAGCAATTTTCTGCACTCCATAACCAAATCTTTTAACATTTTCTTCTAATTTTATACAATATACTTAGTATAATAATATGTTGTATAAAATGGATGTGATTTTAACAAAATTTAGTCATGCAGAAAATTTATTAGGCTAAATCAATTATTATTATAATTATTTTATAACTTAGTCTTACTCTTAGCTAGTACTACTTAGTACTAGTAGATAATTATGTATACCATATATTATGGATTCATTTTATATAAATACTTTTAAATATCGGACGTTAAAAGAACATCTGATACAAAGTAGCTAATTAATACACGCATTTAAACTACATAGCTTATTATGACTATGAGGTGACATTTTAAGTTTAGTGTTCATGTTTACCTTTGAATCAAGTCACGTTTTCTGCCAGACAGTTTGGCATTGCGGTTCCTCAGTTCAGCCTTGAGTTGCGTAATGGTCTTGTCTGCATACTTGAAGTTGCTGGCTGACATATTCTCTGTTAATAGTGTTATTCCACGAAGAAATAAATGAGTTTACAAATAACTGTGTGCGTTTCGCGTACTCGTCAATGGTAGATCGGGCACTTCCGGAACTGAGCTGCATTTAGCGCCCTCTGTCGGATTAGTACTCGTGGTACCTCATTCCTTTTAAATCTATTAGTATTAACTTTTCATCAAGTTGGCCAACTTTTACAGTTAGCATACTTTAATATCAGCAACCTGAATACAAAGATAGAAAATCTCTAACTCCGTCCACAAAACTGCGCGAAATTAAACAACACTGTGAGAGATTCACAAATACAGCAATGAAGTTTTTTCACGATAAACCACAAATTAGGACTATGCAAGGTGGCAGCCGATTGGCTACTCTCTAGAACCAGTGTCGTGCTTTGCCTGGCCGCCTGCTAGATTAGTGGTGATGAACAAGCAGGCTGCGTTCGTCGTACGCAACAAGGCCACGGTAATTATAATGAAGAGGGGGAAATTCCAAAGTCTTTTTCTACTCTCCCACAACACTTTAGAATATATTCACGTCTGTGGTACCTTACGTGTTCGCCTAGTTTAGCTGGCCCGGAGTAACCGCTACGTTGTCTGTCTATATTGTTTCATTTTTAAATTAAATTGTTATTTATTTATATCATAATCAATCAGATTTAATCAATCATGAACGAACAATCATATTTTCACTGGGACATCTTAAGACCACAGCTGCAAGCACCTGGATTTGGTATGGGCTCAACTTTCTTTGATGTCAACAGGTACGTTTAATTTGTTTTATTGTAATGATTATAGTAAAATTATTATATAATTATATTTTTTATTATTTTATTTTTCTCTTAGTATTTATATAGCATATCCTCGTGGTAAATCTGAAAAGAGAAGATTCCAATAATAATTGTTTGTAACTTTAAAAAAGCTGTGGGCCGAAATACATGTGGTATAAAAATTGCGTTTATAAAGAAAATGTCCATATGTAAATGATTTCTTATTGTCATTAGTATTAAGAAGACTGAATATCATAACTAAATGCATGTAAGATTTATAAAGACAGAAGAAAATCAGTTCAACTAAAAAATCCCACAAAAAACCACACCATTAAACAAACAACAAATAATTACGGAAAAACATGCACATGTATATTACAAAATGTACTTACATGCACAAATATGTAATATATTTAGTAATATAATACACAATAAAATATTATGTATTCGCCACATGCATACTATTCCTTTACAAAAATATATTTTACTTTAAATAATCGTGTAACTAATACTATGTAAGATATTTAATTAAAACAAGGTGACTTAAAAACAGGTCAGGTAATTTATTTACGTGCTTCCATCAGATAACTGTTCAAACACGCTCCCACTGGGAGGGTTTAAACAACCGTATTAACTTATATTCAATAATCTTAGTGGTTTAACCAACCGTATAACTTATATTCAATATTGTATAACATATTTAATTTAAACAAGATGGCTATACTGTGTAATATTTAATTCATGAAGGTGGCTTAAACAACCGTATGTACCCGGTAACTAAAATTCTATTCTGTATAACACATTTAATTCATCAATGTGGCTTAAACAACCGTATAACTAAAATTCTATTCTGTATAACACATTTAATTCAAGCAAGGTGGCTTAAACAACCGTATAACTAAAATTCTATTCTGTATAACACATTTAATTCAAACAAGGTGGCTTTTCCAGGCGTTGGTGTAAATTGATTGTGCTTGTCAATAGCGGTAGTAATTAACAAGCTTAAACATTGATTTATTGATTGGCCGAGTCGTTTATTAACTAATAAAACGCACACGAGCGTGAACGAAGGCGGCAACAATTGGTCATAATTTTGTTGCATTTTCCACACTTTACGCACACACACAGGAATTTGTTTTCACTCATGTGTGACTAAAGGAAGTTATAGTTCCTGTCTATTCACTGACTTTCTCATCCAGACCGATTCTCGAGTACACGAGAGAAAATAACCAAGTCTTGTAGCGGAGATAATAAAAATCATATTTCTCATGATGCCTAGAAAAACTTAATGCTTAAAGTGTATTAATAATAAACATCATAGTCGACCATTTCTTGATACGCATGTAGTATTTTTATAATATACATACATAATTATAATACCTATAAAATGCTTAAAGAGCACAATCATAAACATCATATTTTACTATTGCTTGATACCCACGTAGTATTTTTTGTAATATGTATAATTATAATGCTACAAAATATGTTGATCCGATGGACGTTTTTTTATTATTATGCCTATGCCTTGATTTATGATCTTTAATGCATTTTATAGAATATTACCACAGATAAAATCGTGAATTAAGGCCAAGTTATGCTAGATTTAATTTGAGTAAATATAAGAATTATGTTATAACTTATATGGAAAGTATTACCTTAATAATTAAATCCGACGTTTTAGCAATTAAGATATATTATTTTAGATACACGTATACTCTTTATACATTGATATTGCACGTGACATAACATTGATATTATTAAGACCTGTATTTTATTTATTTTTTAACCATTTACCATTTTTAAATACAGATTCAAAATATTAAAATAAAGAATAAAATTGTTGGCGCCTTTTCTGTATAGAGTCGGATTCCTAGAAATATAATATTAGACCTAGAATGTCCAGATTAACAAATATAATGTTTCTCATTATACAAATATTTGTAGTAGCTCCAATATATTTTATATACGTGGGTAGAAACTTGTTAATTTCATTATACATGTCACTCATCTGTATCACTATAAATTAATAATGAGTTTATTTTAACATCCATGACTATTAAGCTTAGATATTATATTTTTATATAGTTTCTTCATCATTAAAATAATAAAATCAGAATTTAAAAATTCATCAGAATAGTTTTGTTTACTTACTAACATTGGTTAATAAAATATAATTAAATTAAAATATTATATTTTAAAACTAGCACTAATACTAATGTTCAGATTCTGACACAGCCTTCGTTCTGTAAATTTATAAACAACACTTGGACTGGGAAAAGATTTTAACATTCCTACATCACTAAATCGTAGGTTTTGTTAAATTTATACTCTCAAATGATTCCAAAATATCTGGTTAACAAACACCAATTTTATTTTTATAGCCGCTAATTGATATACAAAACTATATCTATTCATTCACCAACATTAATATGTTTGGATATTTACTCACATGTTATGATATGGGTAACATAATCTAACAAAAAGTGTAAACAAAACCATTTATATCATCAATACATTTATCAAATGCTCTGAATGTGTAGGCCAATATATTGTATATTTGCTACTAAAATGTTGTCGAACACCTCAACGTAACACCGATTGTGTTCTTGAGTGCAATAAAGTTCTGTTGTTCTGTTCTGTTCTGTTCTGTTCAGGGTGCCCTCGACATTCTTACTTGCTGGGGTAAACTATATCTTGTTCAGGTTCGTATCAAGGGATCACAGCGCTCAGAACATAGTGTGCCCCTGATTCCGATATTTGCGCCTTTCTATATTAAATTTGCTGCTCTTTATCTGCGCCCAGGACAGTTACCCCTCTGCAACTATATAGTAGCGCTACTGATCTTGTGCGCATATCTACCTTCTCAAATAAAGTAAAAAGTAAAGTTTGTTTTATTTAACGACGCCACTAGACCACATAGATTTTTATCTTATCATCATATAGATTTTTATCTTATCATCATCAGTTATTGGACGTGATTCTCAAATAAAATACAATTTAACATTTGAACGATCACAAACGTTACTATATTTTAAAATAGGATATTCTAAGCAGTATTATAATGTATAATTCTGTTTCCCTTAAAAAAGAAGAAAAGTAGGCCTATTAACCGAAAATCTGTTACTGTAGATAACAAATGAGATAAACGACTTTTAAAAATGATCACTAACTGTTAAGTTGTGTTTGCTAATTACAACATCAAATGTGTCAGCTTCTCGGCGCACGGTCGTCGCAGTTTTCAAGTATATGGGAGTTTCCGAATGTTTCTTCTGTTTGCGTGTCCAGTTTGCGTAGAAATGGCGACAACTCGTGTTTGCGGAGCGGAGGTTTGCAAACAAGACGCCGATTCCTCGAGTGCTTGCCATGTCACCGTACTCGACTTCGACAGCTCGCGTGCCTCTCCGTAGAGCACGGACGAACTACGGGGATTACCGAACGACTTCTTAGACGCTGTACCAACTGTCAGATCTTCCGACTGACAATCTTTTTAATCACTTATAGGGTCGTAGCTAACTTTTTATCTAGGACAGGTAGTGAGTGTAGCAACGTTGTCGTAACACACTAATAAACTATCTAATAGTAAGAAAGCCCCTACCTCACCCAGTAATTACATACCTGCCGAAGAACAAATTAATTTTTATGCCATTTAGAGTGATGAATGTTGGCTATTTTCATAATAATTTCTTTTATTTCTTTTTTTCGGAGTGGGATGTGTGTATGCGTGTGTGTGTGTGTGTGTGTGTGTGTGTGTGTGCGTGTGCGTGCGTGTATATGTGTGTGAGGTGAGGTGTGTGGGGTGATGTGACTACTATGGATATTTTCTTAACTAACAATAAAGATTTAACCAACATTTGTTTGTGTATAGATCGTGTCATCCAAACTGGTTTTCAAAATTTCTGCTCGGGACCTAAAGAAAGTGTTTTGTGCTATGGTGCTTTCTACCTTCCTAGTCGACTTCCTCGATTAAACTGTAGCTAGGACCCTGTGTATAAAGTCTTATAGTGAAATATTACCTGGCTTTATACTAACTGACATCTTGGGTTTAGACTTAAGAAAGTTCTTATAACATATGACGAAATAAAACCATGTCTCATTTACGACTATTAGCACAGATTTAAAATATACTTGCATACTTGCATGAGAAAAATTCAAAATACAGTTTAGTGGAAAATAAAACATAGTTTACACCCTACGGTTAATAACACACAATGAACATTCAAATTGCATTAAATTTAATCTACCTTTTAGAAAAACGCACATTTAACATTTAAACTGCAATTTATTAGAAAAGTAAATACAAATGTACATGAAATATTATGACAAAAATACGTTAGCCTTGGTTTGTTTTATCATTTCCACGTTCTCATCATCTTATCGCTTTGGGCACAATTCAGGATATTGAACATTTTTATTACACAGTCCATCTATTTCCTAGAACACAAATGTCACAATCAATACATACATAAATATTACATATACTCAAATTATATCATAATAGCTGTTGATGTAATTATTACAGAAAAAACATTGATTTTTATAAACATCATTATAATTTTATATAATTGTATTGCACCTTGGCATATGATGAGTTTATAAAAATAAAATAATAATAATAATAATAATAATAATACAGTTCAACATAACAGATAATAGTGCTCAACACTTCAACATTCTATTTTAAAGTCTCATAACTGGAGTGTCTTGTGCGATCCATTGCGAACAATTTACCTGATTATAACAATTAACACAAACGATTAAATTCTTCCATTATACATGTTGTATATTACAACACAGTGAAATTACTAATTATCTAGATGAATAAAATACACACAAACAATTTTAATTTTCCACAAATTTCATAAAAATTATTAGTTTTTCTTTCGTCCAGTGTTAATAAAATAGTGTATTTTCTTGGTAAAACATAAATTATCAAAAAGTGTGTATACGTAATTCATTATACTGCATCGTAGAACGCGTCACTGGTATACGTAATTCATTATACTGCATCGTAGAACGCGTCACTGGTAAAAACCATACGAATGCAAAAAAAAAAAACCTTATTGAATTTTGATTACCAATTATATCAGTATGGATGGTCGAGCTAATTAAATTAAATAACAAAATATAAAATTTGAACCATATGTTGTCAATTATAAACAATAATGTTGTTTAATTCAGTTTAAAATAATGTGAATTTGTAGCATCATATCTTTCAAAATATGATATAGATACGTGTTACAAATTACTGGAATCAAACTAATTAGGTTAACATTATATTAGCACATGACGCGTCAAAAATTTCACCTCCCGTTAATTTTATTTACAATTTTTTATTTCATACATTTTGTTTTGAATAACCGCAGTTTCATAACCTAGCAGAACTTTTATAAACATGGAAATAACCAAAATAAACAATGATAATAAGAGGAAAACGTTTTTTATTTATTTTTTGTTTTTGACGAGTGAGGGTCAACCTAATGTTGGCCCTTACGAAACAATATTGTTAAATAAAAATAAATGTATACATGTATATTATAAAAAGTCTTGAATGTTTAGTGATAATAAGATCGATAATCAAATCATTTTGCATGTGATCTTGCACAGTACATCAAACATGCAATTTATTTATCTTCACTGTGTGTATGTGTATATGTTTATTGTTTCTGTGTGTGTGTGTGTGTGTGTGTGTGTGTGTGTGTGAGAGAGTGTGTTTGTATGTATGTGTACATGTATGTGTGTATGTATGTGAGTGTATGTGTATTTGTGTGTGTTCCTGTGTGTGTATGTGTATGTGTGTGTTTATATGCGTATGTATCTGCGTGTATTTGTAATTATGTG
>JAUTWP010234859.1:0-14759 GCA_033042655.1 Cyathermia naticoides | reverse complement strand
TATATACACTTTCCATAATTATAATCCTTGAAAGGAATTAAAACAACCGAAATAATACGGTTCTAATACCTTTAATTAGATCAGGATTTGTGTGTTCAAAAAACTGTGGTGTTGATCAGTTCACATTTGGTTCATCATAGCTTGTCTCTAAAGTTCATCAATATCGGCCTGGAAATAAAGATTGTTTTGTTTAACGACGTCACTGGAGCACATTGATTTTTATCTTATCATCGGCTATTGGACATCATACATAAGGTAATTTTTACACATTTCTTCAGAGAAACCCACTGCCACCACATAGGCTACTCTTTCCTATAAGCAGCAAGGGATCTTTTATATGCACTTTACCATAGATAGGATATGGCCTGGAAAGTGATTGGTTGTCATATCGATCCTTCTCAGTAGACCTATTTGCATTCCAAGCAGTAGTCTATAACTGGTTCATCAAAGTCTGTGGTATGTGCTGTCCTGTCTGTGGAATAGTGTATATAAAAGACTGCTTATCAAGTAGCCTATATGGCAGCAGCAGGTTTCCTCTAAAGAAATGTGACATCAAAGTCTGTGGTATGTGCTGTCCTGTCTGTGGGATGGTGTATATAAAAGACTGCTTTTTGAGTAGCCTATATGGCAGCAGCAGTTCCTCTAAAGAAATGTGACATCAAAGTATGTGGTATGTGCTGTCCTGTCTGTGGGATGGTGTATATAAAAGGCTGCTTTTCGAGTAGCCTATATGGCAGCAGCAGGTTTCCTCTAAAGAAATGTGACAAAATGTCAATATGTATGACGTCCAGTAGCTGATGATAAGATAAAAATCAGTGTACTCCAGTGGTGTTAAATATAATAAACTTTACTTTTAATAACTGATAAGATAAAAAATCATCCTTTCATTCATCTATCCATCCATCTATCCATTCATTCATCCATCCATCATCCATCCATCCATTCATCTATCCATCCATTCATCTATCCATCCATTCATTCATCTATCCATCATCCATTCATCCATCCATTCATCCATCCATCATTCATCTATCCATTCATCCATTCATACATACATCCTTCCCTCTCCCTCCACCCATTCATCATCCATTCATTCATCCATTCATCCATCCATCCATTCATCCATTTATTCATCCATCCTTTCATCCATCCATTCATCCCTCCCTCCATTCATCTATCCATTCATCCATCCATTCATCCATCCCTCAATCCATTCATCCATCCATCCATACATCCTTCCTTCTCCCTCCACCCATGCATTCATCATCCATCCATCCATCTATTCATTCATACTGTTGAAGTTTTGTTTGAACAGCTCAGGGTCTGGTATATCTGTGTCAGAGTAATGATCCGGACACACAGAGGTTCGCTCTGCAGACTCTTGAACTGCTGGCCATCGAGAGCTCTGACATGATCTGCGCCCAGGTAAACTATGTTATCATCCATTAAAGTGGCAATGTCTGGGTTTAAAAAAAATATTTAACCATTTAGAATATATCTTGTACATTTGTTTGACGCAACGATTAGCCATACTATATTTAGATCACGAGAAAAGCGTGCTGTTTGAGAAATGGCCGTCAGAGGCAAACTGCTTCTAGATTTAGATGTCTCTCTGTTGAATAAACTCTGCCACAGCAGTTAAAAGTAGCACAACTTGTGACCTTAAGACCGTCAAGTCAGAGACATCATATCGTCGATTTGAGTATTGGATTTTAGTAATGGACAATATTATTTGATATAAAAGAAGCACAAATTTATAAAAACTGCAGTTTTGCTTGTATTTTTCATTAGTAAAAGATAATAAACTATGGAAAACAGACACTCCACCTTTAAAGTATGTTGTAGGAGATATCACTGGTACTATAATTTGTGATATCTCCTGTGATATCTCTCGTACATTTTTCTTTCTTGAATAATTAAATTTAAGTCATCATCATTACAGTTTAAACGCATCTGATTTCTACAACCATAGTAACAATGATGTTATCCGGGAAGTACTCTTACATTTGGCTAACTTTATAATGTCATACACCTGATGATGTCATTTTGTTTCTTGACAGGATTTTATAACATTCAATAAGTTTCAAAGAAATGTTTACAATTATTGTCGCTAATGAAAAGAATATACCCCTCGTGTGTTGTGATATCATAAATTTATCAGCACTCGTTGATAAAAATCCTCTGCAAGCCTCAGATTTAATACTTTTATCAGCTCGTACTCATAAATTTTGATATCACAACACACTTGGGGTATATCCTCTATTATAATGCACATATTAAGATAAATTTGGACAAGAAAAAAAGGGTGTAATATTTAATGTTTTGCAGAAACTTTGCAATTAATGAACATTAATTTATGGGAAGTTTTGTAGTACCAGCAGAATGTATATTGCACACATTTCTATAATGCAACATTAATACAAAGTACAATATAATCTATAACTAAAACCTTTTGCGATATAAAGGAATTTTTCTTTAATAAATTGTTATTGGGTGTCCGAAGAAACCATGTACATCATGTGCTGTTTTATCATCAGATAAGTCTGTTTGATGCAAATAGAATGTTGTTATTGGCTTCTTGGCATACCAGAATTCATTGACTAATTTAGTTTTTGAATTGCGCATACAAATGTACCAGAAAAAATAAAAACAAAAACCTTACAGAAAAGTCAAAAATTGTTTATTGACAAAGGCAGCATTCATTTAAAAATAATCTGCTGACAAATGGCAAGAGTACAAAATTGTATATAATTTGTGGCTACACGCACACTACACTACTAAAAAGATGCGACAAGATAATGCTTTGAGACTGGAGCATACTGTGGTTTTCACACTAGACGTCATAAGGTTCAGTGAGGTTCTGAACCTTTGCAAACTTAAGACCTTGTATTGGTGCTGCAGCCAGTGATTAGAAACTGTCAGTATTTCTTTTTTAAAATGAGTAATGTATTTAATATAAGATGGCGTGTGAATTACAATCTACCCTAAATAAACTTCCTTAGTTCTTAAAAAAAGAGAAACGTTTACATTAAAAACAAATTTGATATATTAATCACATCAGTAAATTTCCCGATAGTTATTTAAAAAAAAACCATTGACATTAAAAAAAAAGTATTGCTATTTTAATCCCATCGCATTATTTGACAAGTTTCAAGTTCACTGGTTCTGCAGGGGACTTGATTGCTTAGCAACCATATCACCAGCATTCACTTCTCAGACTGTGAAGTCTTCATGCAGTGATGCTCGGGGGGAAACAAGGCCGTGTTTCCAGTTCAGTCCATCCATGTTACAACCACAACACAACATCCTGTCATCACACATTGTCATCTCTAGTCATTTTATCAGGATTCACAAAATTCTCTAGTTCTAACTAGGAGCTCTATCTTGGGCTAGCGACTATAATATTTGTCAAACACTGTTTTTATCTCTTTATTTTTATTCTTTCATTTTCTTAAAAACAAAGTCAGAACCTATTTTAGGTGGGGGTTTTCTGTCTTCAGCACTCCATCTTTTTGCCCCAAAAATGAAGAGATAAATAAAATGTTCCATTTGAGTCCACTTTCATTCAACTAAAATATATCTAATTAAACCGTCCAAAAATATTCTCCCAATTTTGGGGAAATTCTGATTGAGTCATTCAAAATGCAGTCACTTAAATATATTTGACCAAAGTACTCTCAGAACAAAAGGGCAGCTGCATTCTCATATTGTCTGTCCAAGTGCCTGTCATGTCACAAAGGTCAGATCTCCACCAAACTATTGGGAACCCCAGGACATAATTGTTATGTTTTTTTAAATGTTCAAATACACAATTAAAGTACACATATGGCTGCACGATGAATTGATCATTTTCCCACCCAGGTAAAACAATGTGTGATTACAGAAATTTGTTAGCTCTAACACAAAGCATTCTAAAATTAAGTAAAAGTAATGAAGCAATGAGCATACCAATGACCAGTGACATTTTGAGGTTGCTTTTGACAAATGATTGTCACTTACAAGTAAACGAGAAGGACTCTTTGGTATTGCAGTATTACAGATCATTCATAATACATAACTAAATACAAAGATACATACATTTAGGCATCGCACATACAGTCCACAATACTGATAAAGTATAAAAACAAATTGCATATCCATGTAACCATCTCTGAAACGAATCTTAGAGATTCTATATATAGCTCAAGCAAATCTACATTTTGTTATTTTAGTTCTGAACTTGAGATGCATACTTTAAAATTATTGTTCACCAAACCATTTCATGGATTTTCTTATAACAATCATCACACACAATTACAACATTTCTTATTTTATAGTTATATTCAGCTTGAAATTCACCTATAATTATTTAACCATTTGTCGTTATGTGAGACAAATTTGGTCATTAAAGAAAACAAATCAAATTAAACAACTGACTTACGATCCTTTTAACTTAAAATCTTTAAAAAATTTCTTTGCCATAAAAAGAAAATACATTTTAGAATTATCCGTTCCTTTTGACAATTAATCTGAATAAAATTAAAAAAATTATAATGTAGAGAAAATAAACACCACCAACTAACAAATAAATTGACATACTTTTACAAAATATAAAAAGAAATGGGGACGAATCCCCATATTATAGATCAGAAGACTAACAAGTAAAACCATCTAAAATGTCCAACATAATAAATATTTGAACATGATTTTACACATTGTCTGAAATCTAACAAAATTAGCAACTAGTATATAGACCAGATTAACTGTTTAACATACATGTACATGGTTCAATGCTACAGGTGGTATAGTTGAAATTTGAATACTAAACACATATTTTAATAACACAAGATGTTCTGATAAAGAATGTCAAGAAAAGTAGGTGGTGTTTTTTCGAGGTGTATATAAATCAAAATGATGGTTAATTATGACGATTTCCCCAAAATGAACATGCGATGAGAAGAGATCACATTTAACAACCACCACGATGGCTTGGAGACAAGACAAATACTGTTACCATTATTACCACTGACAGAAGAAATCACACTATACACAATAATGCCACAAAAGCGTATCATACACCAAAATGGTGCACAAGTACAAAAGATTTCCATTAAAAATATTGATATACATATGCACAATAATTGAAAAGTAAAAAAAACAATTTGCAGGTATTCAATATATTGCAGTTGTGGACTAGATTTTGTGCAAAATATTACTAGTATGTGATTACATCAGAAATTTAACTTCAAAGCGGACTACCATGTTTATAAATATAAAATGTATGTTGACCAAAAGAAATACAAATTTTATTTTGCATTAGATTTATTCCATCTTAAGATGGATTCAATATATTTCAACTTTGATTTCGTAAAGTTGACATACTGCTGATTTCCAGAACCAGACTAGAATGTTAGTTTGTTAAATTCAATGTTACAACAAAAATATATGTTAAAACATTTGCATTTCTTTTGCTGTTTAATACAATGTACTACAATAACTACTGTTAAAGATATATTTTTGAAAATGATATAAAAATAGAAAATACATTTTTAAAATTAATAATCACCGAAACACAAAGAAATTAATAAATGTTAGTACATGTACATGTTTTCATATTTGTTGAAATTATGATTTGGTTTTGTTATCATCATGAATAGCTAGAAAACTAGGTTTGGTGATTACAAAATCAATGCATAAAATTCATTTAATAATAAGAAATGTGTGAAAAGATTTGTTTACAAATTACAGATCTATAAAATATTAGTTTTTAATCAAATTAGAAATAATAAGCTGATAACCAAAAAGTAAAGTCTCAGAAACAATAATTTGAATTAACATGTCAAAATATTTTTAAAAAACATTATATTAAATATTTTATTAATGAAAAAGATTTAAAATACTGGTAGTGATTCTTGAATTTTTAAAATTTGAATAATTTTTCTATTTCAAACACACACAAGTATATTAATATCTATAAAAGGGTTAATGCCCAATATAATAAAACTAATCAACCAATGACTAACAAGTGAATGATGTAAATAAATTTCAGTTATTTAAGACAAAATTAACAAACCTACCAAACCTTTAAAATCAGTTTTTATATAATATAATAAAAATCAGATTCTGTAAGAAAGGCAAAAAAGAAAGAAAAAACAATTAAGGCCTAAAAAGAGTTTGTTTTAGGAAATTGGTATAAAAAATCAATATAATACGAAAACAATTTAGTTTTATTTAAAAAGTCTTACTACTTTTTAAACACTGAAAAAAATTGAGAATATTTACAAGACTTTGTTTTAGGCCTAACATTGTAACAATGAAATGAATATAGCTGACATGTCCTGTTCCAAGGTCACAAGATGCCTCTCCACGACAGCTGAAATGTCATGTAAACATGTTTGAATGGTATTGATTTTAACAAACATCTCGACTATCTTGCAGAATAATTACATCTCCTACTTGATCAGTGTTAGTAACACAGGTGTTTTTGTAAACATAACCTTATGTTAGGTTGGCCAAGTAATTACCAGAAAAATCCCATGGAGTGAATTCTGTATTACTAATTATTATTTTCTTTGATAAATTTATTATATTATCTTTTCATAAAGTAAACACGGATCGTTATTAGATTAGTGAATGTTGCCTTCCTAGGATCTAATTCAATTAAAAATTTATTATTAATATTTTTTTTACATCAGCTTAGATGAAACTCAGATTCTGCCGTTACTTACTTTTGAGATAATTTCAATCCCTAATAAAATGACCATTTAATTCTATCAGTGAGAAATAAAAAAGTCATGAAATAATTAAAATGTTTAGTACAGGACACACTGAAGGGAAAAGCATAGGCTTTAATAGAAAATGTGTAATAAGAGAACCAATGTGTGGTCTATCCACTTTAAACAATTGAGAATACAATATGGAGTCAATTCTCTGCATGATCTTGTGACACTTGGAACACACTAAAACACAATGTCAAACTAAACACATCACAACTGCAAATGCATCACTGAAATGCTCAAAACGTGATTAAGTCATTAGTGCTATCAAACTATATACAGAGAATCACACAATAAGCAGACAACATAACTTGCAGGAATTAACACAAACAATAACAACAGTCCAATGGACAAGCAGGATAATAAGGCAGGTTTAATTACTAACACAAACACATGTATTGCTAGTTTGAATTGCAACCATGGAAACATGTCTATTGAAGCTTCAATTGTTACCATGGAAACATGTCTATTGCAGCTTCAATTGTTACCATGGAAACATGTCTATTGCAGCTTCAATTGTAACATGGTAACATGTCTATTGCAGCTTCAATTGTTACCATGGAAACATGTCTATTGCAGCTTCAATTGTTACCATGGAAATATGTCTACTGCTGGCTTCAATTGTTACCATGGAAACATGTCTAATGCAGGCTTCAATTGTCACCATGGAAATATGTCTAATGCAGGCTTCAATTGTTACCATGGAAATAAGTCTATTGCAGGCTTCAATTGCCACCATGGAAACATGTCTTTTGCAGGCTTCAATTGTTACCATGGAAATAGTTCTACTGCAGGCTTCAACTGTTACCATGGAAATATGTTTATTGCAGGCTTCAATTATTACCATGGAAACATGTCTTTTGCAGGCTTTAATTGTCACCATGGAAATATGTCTACTGCTGGCTTCAATTGTAACCATGGAAACATGTCTAAATGCAGGCTTCAATTGCCATAATGAACATCTATTACAGTTCTGAATTACCACCTTGGCGACATTGTTTTTAGTGTGAATTATGCAATAAACATCTATTTTATTAGAATTGCCCCTGTGTAGACATGAATACAACACTATACATAGTCTTAAGTATACGTATTACAGGTTTGTATTACAACATTAACTATGTGTACATGAAAAGAAATAAAAGTAGGTTTAAGTTATAACAGTAATTACATGAACTGAAGTATTCAGCAGGTTTGAATAACACCACCACTGACATAGAAAAACGCTAGTAACAAGTTAAAATTTTGATTGTATAATGTGCATACATCTGTTGTCATTATTTTTTGTATGTGTTGCTTTAATATAAAACCATCTGTGTCCTGTCAGGTCAATGTAACATGTTCTTAGAAAAGAAGTGCTGAGTTACTGAAATATTTAAAATAAACTTTTATTCAGTATATTATTATTTTTATGACAGATTTTATGTTGTTTTTCCTTTTAGTTTTACCAAATATGTACCTATTAATTGATTGATTGTCGCATTGGTGTATTATCAGATACATGCCCATTATTTGCACAATACAGGAATTTTAATCCATACATCACCATTATTTATATAACAATGTACTACAATGCAATTTTATTAATAACAGGGAATGGCCATAAAATGCATGCATAAATAAAAAGATTGAAAGGAAAAGAATGTATAATTACTCATCTTCTATTATATCCAAGAATTAAATATGACACTATGAACCCATTTAGGATTAGATTTGAAAGAATATTTTAACAAACTAATTCAATAATATCAAATCCATATAAAAAAATCCTTTGATCATTGTCAAAGTTACACATCTTCATTAATAGTAAAAACAATTGAAATAAAGTAGCTTAAATTAAAACATGTAGTCGTCTTGTTATATTTCACAAATTAATAAAATCATCACGTTTACCTCCCTTTAATTTCTTTGTTTTAAAATACCTTTATTCATATCAACTGTGAACTTTATAAATGTCTGTTAGTTTTAAAACAGTTATCCATTTTGTCAAGCACTGCCTCGAACTAAACTTATCCAGAATAAACACAAAACTCTTGACACCCAGAATGTGCAAGATAGTAGAGCTAAATGTTTGCTTGAATTAAACAGATCACAAAATTGTGGTGATAATTTATTTTTCACAAATTATCAAGAACTGGTAAAGTTTCTTCCTCCTCTGCTCTTGAGATTCCAGGCTTCCTCGTCTTTCTAATTTTAAATTAATCTTTACATACACTGGTCCCAACACTGCAATAAATAGCTTAGACAGAAAATGAACACACACATAAACATAATTATTTGGCAGGATCAGATCTTCTGGTAGCATTGACCATTCTGTTATATTTCCCTTAGTTAACATGGAGGCATTTACATCAACATCATAACTTTTCTCTTTTCACCTTTTCATATTAGAAATTGTTCTTTTTTCATGTCGTTCTGTGGTCTGTTCATTCTTTGGGAGGAGGTGGTGTAATTTCTTCAGTTATTCCTCCCCATTTTATGCGATACTTTTTCGATCGCCACACTACAGTTGGGTTTAGATGAGCTTGGCATATTATGTAAAAATAGGACATTTCATTTAACAGCCAACCAACAAAGAACTCAAATTTGGAACAAGGTAGAGGACCTCCCTGAAAGAGAAAGAAATTAATTTATATAAAAATACAGTGGACTCTGTCTAAACTGAAATTCTGTATAAACCAGACAAACAATTCATTCCCAATGTGTCCATTTAGTGTAAATAAACCTCTGAAAACAGGAAACCTCTAAAAAAACTAAAATATTACTTAGTCTCGTGGGTGTCCGGTTTTGAGAGGTTTTACTGTATATAAAATAAAGATAAAATTCTTAGGAACCATTCCAGAAATGTTCATCCGAAATTTTTTATTGTATTTTATTAGTGATGATAGTATTAGCTTTAACACCCACACATCGAACATTAATACATTGTCAGTCATATTTTCTAGCATTGCTATGTAAAGTAAAGTTTGTTTTATTTAACAACGCAATTATAGCACATTAATTTTTATCTTTTCATTGGCTATTATACACAAAACATCAATACATTGTCAATCATATATTTTGGCATTCAGCTATGTAGAATTATGCCGTGTGTTAAAAAATAAAATTAAATCATTAAAAGTATGTACCTGTATTACATTGATGAGAATATAGTCTCCAAGAAACCACACCAACACATGAATGAGGAAGAACACAAGAGCTGTCCATTCAAACAGATAGGACACCGCCCACGAACCCACCACTCCCAAAAACATACACTGGAAGATTGGCTCAAAAAACATTGTTGGTGGAACTGTTGAGATTCGCAATTTTGTCCATCTGAAGAAAATAATGATATTATTATTCGTACTTTCCTGCCACATTTATTTGCATTTTAAGTAGCATTTTGAGTGTAATAAATATATCTGGTTAAATATTAGTTATTACTTTCTATTTTTCGAGAAAAGAAACAGTGATATAAAAAATAGGTTGCATATACTAATCTAGATGCTAATAAAATAAAGAGTGGGTCTCCCCTTGAGGAGTAATAACAAAAATATTATATTGTTTGTAAAAAAGAAATCAAAATTCAGTTTTAAAGAATTTCTGGTTTATAGCATACCTGACTAGTCTGGCATGGAAGTCTGCAAACGAATAGTTTCCTGAATTCTGATAAGCCGTCTGTGAACTGAGTCGAACAATCCATCCCCTGTTTATAACAAAACACATGTTAAGTCAACAGCCACATGTACTCACGTAATATTTAAATATTAAAATACAAATGATGCCAGACTTTCAACAAAAATCTGGTTTACTTAATCTGAAAGATTAATTACAAACATATCAATTAACTTTTCTTTTATTTGAGCATTATGTAAAACTTATACTAATATTTTAAAAACCTTTCAACCAAGAATGCTAAAATTTTGGGTTATATAATATAATATTTGACTTTGTTTTTGAAAGGATGGCCTTATAATAAAAATAGTACATGTACATTTAAAATGTGAACCCATATATGATTTTCAAGGACACAATGTGCACTGAATAGTAAATCAATGCACAAAAATAAATGTGCTTGGACAGAATGGATGGAAGAATGAATGGATGGATGGATGAACTAGCAGAGATAAGCTGAAGAATTACGCACATGTTAATGATTTGAGAATCACATGTTTTATTATATAAAACTCATCAAACCGTGATCCACTGTGACACAGTGAAGAATGACTAAATGTGGGTTGAACAGGAAAACAGTTGCTTATCTCGAGTTCATCTCTTCCTATTATTCAATTAAGAGTTTAAAGCTCCAATCACCCAGTCTAACCTTACTAATGAACAATATAAGCACAATTGCAGTTTTAATACCAGGAATTAACACTATTCACTGTAGCCAACAATTCTAGCCAGGCAACCAATTATTTCAACCCCTGTTAAGGATTCTGTTTTTTTTAATGTCACTCATATTCATCAGCTGTACTATTATAGTGAAACTGCTTTTATGTTAGGATTGACTCTTAACAATGGGTACTAACGTACAAAAACCATGTGCACAGCAACTATACAATATATTTTTATTTGATAGACATAATTATATTAAATAGTATACATTGTACTGAATTTGTAATGTCAATTATGATAAATTCTTCACCATAAATATAAATGTACAACACTTTATTAAAAGCTTAAACCAAGTATGGTGAAACAACCAAGATTTATCTACATTACACATGACATAAATGTATTAACAAACATTTTTTATTTTTATTATTCCACTATCTGCAAACTGTCACACACATATGCTGTTTATGCTGACATCTGTATATCAACTTCTAATAAGTAATAAAAAAAACTAATTTTCAGCCTGGAAACACACTATTATCACTCAAATGCGTGTACGTAAGAACCAATTACAGATTTAACTATGCCTATGCAAATAACCAGTCTTAATAAAAAATCACAAAGTAAATATAGTAAATGAAATAAAGTTGAAGCTTTAAAATGTCACAATAGATATATCCTGTGTACTGGAACATGTACATGTATTATGAAAATAGTGGATTGTTATACACTGTCATTCACAGAGATTATAACAATGAGGTAACGTGAGCTGTCAATACAATGAACATGTCAACGTTTTAGCAGCTCAACAGCATTTAAAGCAAACAAAAAATATTTTATAGCTTCAAACTATACAAAAAATGTTTGGTTTTGGAAGAAAAAAGAAAAACTAAAAATTTAAAAACATTCTATAAAATACATGTACATACATGTATTAAAAATACATTATTTTTTAATGTCTTATTTCTTGCAATTTTTTTGGTTTTTAAATGTTGTACACACAATTTGTTTTACTAAAATAAGATGAAGCACCAAACTGAGTTGAAACTGGATACTTGGTTTAACTTGAGGTTGAAGGAATAAATAATAATTATCTGACTTTGGTCAATTCTGAGATACAATAAGGACAGATATCTGTAATGCATGCTGAGACTGCCAGACACAGACAGATAAGCCCATTACTTTATCACTCAACAGAAAATGTGAAAGGAACAAGAACATACATGTAGATGACTGTCTACCAATGATGGAGTGTTGCAAATTTAAACAAGTGAGCTGTGGCCTAATAACTGAGTTCCATAGAGTTTGTATAGTCTGCAGTTATTTTTCAGAAAATTTGACATAATTCACAGTAGGACACATTCACATACGGGCAAATTTAAAACCGAATAAGATCACAGTACTTATTAAAGATGTTAAAAATAGACAATTAAGAATGTCAATAAACCACATCTCAATATTTGCAGTGACAAAAATCTGTTGCAAAACCGATTTGTAATGGCATTTTTTATCAACGTGGGGTATTTACTTTGTTAATATTCCTTCAAAATTGCAAGCTGATCTGAATTTCAAGGACTGATAAACTATATACAGACACTATACAACATGTGAATATTTATAAATTGAAGTACAAATATAAAATTACTTTAAATCCATATGTTTTATCACAATATATTGCCACAACATCATAAATTTACACAAATCCATCGATGCTCAATTAATAACCAATTAAATAAATATACATTGTGTTTTGACAATTAATTAATGTATAACGAACCATTGAATTAGAAGAGAACTGTACATGTTTTTAATTGATCATGGAACTTATTAATTGGTCAAATGACTGATCGTTTTTAAATAAAATAACATCTAACTTTTAAGTATAAATATATGAGATCTGTCCACTATTTATCCAAATGTAAATTGACTAACTAAATTATTCAGAATATATCTAATACCAATACTAGAGTGATCTATTAATGGAATGGAAACACTTTTAACTTGCTTACATCACAAAAGTGGGCACGGCATCCAGTAGCTCGGATACCCTACCCAGGACGAGAATTGTGCGCGGGCGGAGTCTGTTCTATTAAAAATACTCACCTATCTAAAAAGGCTTGAGCAAGCATGTAGTCCTCAGCAAGGAACTGACCAAAATATTTCATTCCACCTGCCTCCTCCACAACATCCTTGCGCATTAAACATGACATTCCTGTCGTACAATTAATTCCTAAAAGACTGGCACAAATGTAAATCTTAGACTGTTGAGTGCCAAAATAAATCTGAAAAAAAAAGTACACCAGTTAATATTAATTGCTACTGCTCTGCTTCGGGATAACTATCAGGATTTAGATGACTGTTAATGGATAATAATTATCTACATATGCACTATGTACTAATGACAGAATTAATTTTTTTCACGAAATAATAGGTTAGTTTCCGTAAGAACAACATATCTATGAAGTGCACTTTCCCAATACTATGGATCTGCATAAAACATGAATGCTGGGATCGGGACGTAACTCAAGTGGTAGCGTGTCTGCCTGTGAAGCGGTCAGTCATTGGATCGATTCTTCTCAGTACACGCATTTGCAGTTTGGACTATTTTCCTTTTCAAAGGCTGTGGTATGTGCTGTTCTGTCTGTGGGAAAGTGCATATAAAAAAAACTTTCTGCTATGTGGCAATAACAGGTTTTCTCTAAAAACTTTGTTTAACTTTAACCAAATTATTTGTGCTTACCTGTTCTATAAGAGATGAAAAACCTTTTCTATCACAAATGTATGGCATTTGATGAACCAAACCAGTTTTTTCTGTTAAAGAGTTCACCATATCTAAAAGTGTATCTTCTTTCACTGTGAAAAGAAACATCACACACAGTCAAAATAACATCTAACTTTTAAGTATAAAGCACTTAGAACAGGGTTCATATACTAGTATAAATGTACATTTTACTTAACATCATTTTCCAAGATATAATCACTCAACACATAATGTATGCTCAGTGTTCAAAATCTCTGATGTAGTTAAGGCATTGGAAACTATTTTTGGCCATTACATTAAATATATTTGTTTTTATTCTATGTTCATAGAAGCTATAAGTATGGTAATGCAAAACCAACAAAAAGTATGTTACTTCGAAGTATGAAACTTTAAAATAATTTTATTTAATTTTTTACAAATGACAAACAGAAACCTATTACGTATAATGGACTGGATACCAAGAGATGCATCATTACATGTCATGCATGCTACAATAATGAGATTTCTATTTATCATGAGATCTGTTCACTATTTAAAGTGGCAGTTTCTGGGTTTTTAAAAATATTTAACCATTTAGAATATATCGTGTACATTTGTTTGATCCGCAACATGCTCCATATTTATGACACAATGATCACGATATTTAGATCACGAGAAAAGCATGTTGTTTGAGTGGCTGCTTGAGACACACCGCCACTACATTGAGATCACGTGATGAGATCACATGAATGTCTCTTTATGGAGTAAACTGCAACAGCTGTTAAAAATAGAACTTGTGACCTTTGGATCGTCAAGTTGGAGAAATCATGGCGTCTGAGCCCATATCAATTTGAGTAATGGACGAAAATTATTTGATAGAAAAGACGAACAAATTTATTAAAACTGTAGTTTTGCTTGTATTTTTCATTAGTAAAAGATAATAA
>JAUTWP010234748.1:0-14763 GCA_033042655.1 Cyathermia naticoides | reverse complement strand
TCTAAACCTATCTAAACCGGACACCCACGGGACCAGGTAAAATGTACAGTATTCATAGTTTCAGGTTTTCAGGTTAGATTTACACAAAATGGACACATTGGGATCAAATTGTTTGTCTGGTTTTGACAGAATTCTAGGTTAGACAGAGTCCACTGCAATACTAATTTTATCATCAATGTTGACTAACTTGGTACCTTAAGACAATCATGGACATATTACTGCAAAGAAAAGCCTGTTTGAAAAGATCACACAACACTGGTTATATGGCATTAAGTTTATTCATTTGATTGTATATATACATCTTACCTTCCTAAGCTACAATCCCACTTAATTGACCACACTATAGTATGTATTACTATCCAGTGTTACATAGTATGTATTACACATGTACTATCCAGTGTTACATAGTATGTATTACACATGTACTATCCAGTGTAACATACATGTAGTATGTATTACACATGTACTATCCAGTGTAACATAGGATGTTCTCAACTGGCACACAAGAATCGTATCCGTCACACATTTCTGTGGCAGCTTCGAGGACAAATTAAGTGTTAGATGTCATCACCTCTGTAGCAATCATCATGTGTTTTTATACAGCAAATAGTCAGCATAGACTACTGAAGCAGCCTATAGATCTTTTCTTTACCAACAATATACGTACACTCACATAAACATATTCTTTTGGATCACCCCATTTCAAATTGCACACACAAGAACTGGGATGAGGTGAGTAAAGGATGGTTTTGAATGGAGAAAATCCAGAATATGTATCTGCAGCCTGTTTTACTAACGTGGTTAGCATGCTAAAGTTAAGTATGCTAAACTACTTTAGGATACTAAATTTATTTAGCATACTAACCATGTTAGTGAAACAGGCTGCTGAACTCTCTTGCTACTGAAAATGCTGGAAGAATCAGTCCCATAGTTTTAACATTTTAAGTGTCTGGACAGGGATTTAAATATTTATATAATTTATATACTGTATTCTAGAGCCATAAAAAGTCCAATCTGGAGATTAAAGACAGGACAGGACATGTTTAACATCTACATTCAGAGACAGGCTGTTATAGCAGATGCCTATCCCAGCCACAGTTTATGGTTTTATCCATCCACTGTGTCCGGAAAAGGATCCAGATTAAAAAGTGTCCAGATACTTAAAAAGTTATACGAGGACAGACCCAACTAGGTATCATAGGGTCAGTTTTCATTATAATCTAGCACAGCCCTTAAATGAGTACCAAATACAATACCACAAACTATTTAAAACAATTGATGTCCTTTTTTTGTTGCAGTTTTAATTCCAATTCATGACAACAGCAATGTCAAGTTCTTTACAAAAAAAGATTCAAATTTTTTAATGTCCATGAACCACAAACTGCACAATTTATCCAGATATCACTCAATTTCAATTTACAATACCAGTAGAGCATTGGGTTTTGTCAGTACAAAGTGGTATACGAAGGATAAAAAAGACTTAACTCTTTTAGTAGTAATTGAATGAACTATATTTCTGTGAAAACTACATTTATATGATTTTCGTTTCGTTTTTGGAGTGGATGTACAGGAGTCAGAATGTTTGTGTATAAAAAAAGCATTACAATATCAATCCCAATTATAGCAAAACTATAATTATAAGCCAAATTCATCTCTCTGTATGAGACTTTTTCACAAACCTGTTAGTATGTATCATTGAATCACTGTCACAAAGTATGTCCAAATGAAACATGATGACTAGCATTATCAAAATATTATCAAATATTATTGAGAAACATGTACAGTAGACCTCGCATATAACGGCCTTGCATAAATCGGATACTCGCCTATAACCTACTGAATCTAGAAGTCCAGGTACACATATAACACACAAAGTATGATATACGTATAACAGACTTTGCATATAACAGACAAAAATAGCCGGTCCCAATTAGTACGTTATATGAGAGTTCTACTGTATTATCAAAACAACATTACCTAGCATTACGATAGCACTATTAAGATAACATCAAAACATCATCAAAATAGCATTAAGATAGCACTATCAAGATTGTAATATCCAGAGAGCATTATCAAAATGTCTATCTGTACACAAATTAATCAGATGCAACCCATATGCTGTTTCACACAAAATAACAAACAATCCGAGGGCAGCCACATATTACAAACAAACATTTCAAGTATCACAAATTTGAGGTAATCCAAGCGTTCCATTTTCTATACAGTATCAACTAATATCAGGCTGCTTCATTCACATGTGATGTACAAACATGTAGATCATAAGAGAAAATGCCATAGTTGCATTTTCAAGTACTTATTTAGTAACTAGCTTCATCGTTAGTTCATACAGATCAGTGGTGGATCTAGAAATAAAATAAGGGGGTGGCCGGATTCAACTATTAGTAAATTCATAAAATTCATTAAATATGTTTGGAATGAACATAAAAAAAAAAATTGCTCAGGAAGGTCGGGGTGGCTAGCCACCCTATTTACCATCCTGGATCCGCCACTGAGGATGCTACAAAACAAAGAGGAACACACATGATAACACTGAAGATGCATCATACAAGTAGTTGCTATATTTACACATATATAAGTATATAATATATTTATATGCTGTGAGCCACAATCGATGTGTGCTATTGATGGATCTAGTTAAGTCAGGTAAAATTATTTAATATGCTTTTGACCTTTAACCAATGATAGCACATATACATGAAAAGGAAAAACAGGGCTAGAAATTTTTGTTGGATGACCTATTCGCTTGATGTCTGCTTTTTGATACATCAAGCAAATATCATCCAAAATTATTTTTTCAATGAAACAAGCTACTACCACAAATTTGACAAACATTGTACTGTTGTTAAAGAAAATATGATTACATATATACAATAACTGAAGATCATGAAATTAATGCATTCTTAAATTGTGAACAATGATAGTCAGATTAAAATGCAACATGAAATGAATTAATTGCCTTCTCTGAGATAGTACTTTCTTAACAACACATAATAACTGCTTCATCTTAATGATGTGAATAACATTCATGATACAATACTCATATTTTGCATTAATATTACGATAACACTATTTCAGAATCAAAGACCATTTTCCAAGAGAAACCAACTTTCAAAATTGATCGAGACCCCATGACAGTTTAATATCAGACTTATGTAGTTCTATTTTGTAAAGAGAAATCATTTTGCAAAGTTACCCCCATAAGAGTCATTACAATTCAGCGCTTTTGTTAAAAAAAGAAAAGTTCTATTTTGCAAAAGCCAGTGTAGTATGACCGTCACTGAACAGATTTGTACATACAATGTATATGACAATATATGGCAGTAGGGTCAATTAAAAATTAATTTAGTGGCAAGCCATATATAGGACACCACACTGAAATAAAAAATCTCAATTGTCTGGGTATCTACATAATCAGTTATTAAATATTTTCAGTTAATGCAAATCCAATACCTAATGTTAAAATGTATCACGATGGACATCTTGTTTACTTTAAATGATAACAAGTATTGAAAGCATGGTAAGAAAAGGATTTAGACCAGTCCAAACAGTTTAATGGTCACAACAATTTACATTACAACTAACAACAATATGAAACAAAACAACTAAAACAATTTAAACTTAAGATTATAATTTGAAACGCAAACACCAATTTTGAGCTTATGGACTACTTTTTAGACATTGTGTGAAACAAAAGTTTTTTTTATCAATAAACATTTTGGTTTTCCTCTAACCAATTACATCACATTAACTAACAACTTTAACTAGATGAATTAGTCAGATTTTGGCAAGTTTCTTTATTGCTCAATAAACTCAAGGTACATTTGCAATAATGTCAAAACATTAGCATCGATTTCTAATCAAAACACCTGGGTAAGTTTAAAATATTAAATTTTATGTAAAATAATACTCATTTGGTAGTTTTATGATAAAACATAATTATAAAAAAATTATGTTTATATTTAAATTATATTATAATTATTTGTCTTTGCAGAATGGGACTATATTTTTAGCACATAGTTTGTTTGTACGCACATTTGCAATTTGTTAATAATGAACACTTTAGTTTACATTTGTTTTGCTACTGTTAAACTGGAAAGAAATGAAATCAATTCCCATTCTATGAGATAATCAATACAATTCTAACTGGTGAAAGAAAACAACACAAACCCTCATAAAAACCTTTTCTCACTTTGAATTATTTTATCTACTTCACAACGGTGATATATTCTATTATCTATCTCCATTTTGAGCGACTACAAACATCTAGATTACCAGCAATATACAGGAGAGCATTTTAAATTTAAAATAAAGTACACAGCCAAGTATTGAAAATAGAAGACCAGATAATGAGATTAAATAAAGACTTCTTGCTGAATGCATCAAGGTAGTCACAATAAACAAATCAAATGTAAACAGCTGATATGGTAATAGCAGAAGGCAATCTCGCCACCTGAAAATGAAAAAGCCGCAGGAGGTGAAAAAATGGATTACATCGAAGAAATTGCAAGGAATTTAACTAGAAAAGCTCCATGTTTGATTATAGTTACAATGGCTAGCCAGTCCGATTAGCAACATTAAAACAAAAATAAGTTATTAATAGTGGAAATATATTCAGTGTTAGTATTAAATGTCCAATTATGATCAGAGAAAAGAAGTTTCCAAATATGAATTAACTAAAGAACTGTAAATCACAAAATATTAACAGAATATAACACAATAAAAATGCTGGAGTATATTTAACTATATGATATAATCTGAATGTAGTGTATCATAAATCTGATAACCTCACTAAATTTTAACCTCTCTAAGTAGAGCACATTGATGTTTTTTTTTAATTATCGGCTATTTGATGTCAATCACATGGTCATTCTGACACATATTTGTTTTTAAGAGGAAACCCGCTACCGCCATATTATACCCTTTCCAGTAAGCTGTAAGTTCTTTTTATACACACTTTCCCACAGACAGGACAGCACATATGACAACCTTCAATGAGCCAGTTGTGAACCACTGGTTGGAACGGAAAATAGAATTCACGTATGAGGTCATATCCAGAAGTCCATTGATGATGATGAGGACATTATTAGGAGTGAACATTGCCAGTGTTCAAGTTGCCCAATACATACACAACAATAGTTTACAAAGCAAATCCACAGAAATAAGTTGATTACTAGAGGGAAGATGACGTGATTAAACACAATTCTGTTAATATTTCATGATTTACAGTAGCAGAATGAAGACAACAGAAAGTGTAAAAATAAATATTTTGCAAACTAAAAAAAATATATATGACGCTGCAAACTATAAACACCGGATCAATATTATATACTAGGTATGCTGCTGTGTACATCAATTTTTCTTGAAGTAAAAGACTTCTGAACCATTTTATAATGATTGCACATTTAAAAGTTTTACACAATAATACATATTCAGGGATTAATCTATCTTCAAAGAGATGGATCTCTTTTAGCTCCATTTCCCCCACCCCTTCCCCTCAAAAAAAACATTCCAATTTTATTTTTAATATGTCGACTAATCCCCGACTTTAGTGAAGACATGGATATCTAATGCAAATGAACAAAATGTTATGATTTTTATAGCATTCATAATATAGCATCACCTCTACTATTATTACAATAGGCAAATCCTATTTCTAAATTAATGATAAAGAAGATTTTTTTGTGGGGTTGGAGGGTAGGGGAGATGAGGGCGAGTAGTTAAGACATGCTTTACTGACCAATTATAATAATCAATATTTAAAGTCATTGTTTACACATTTTTTGGGGTGGACGAGTCCAAAACATTAAAAAATTATTTTTTATATTTGAATATCATTTTTATATATTCATTATTTGTATATTAATTGTTAATATTATGTCGCTCATTTTTTTTAGTTCAGTCATAAATATTTAATGCACAACCCAAGGATGGGTGGGAGACATTTTATAAAACATTATTATAACTAGCTCCTTAGAATAGGGGCAATAATACCATGTGAAAGATAGTGCTTGTTTAATTTTAACAATACAACACATTTAATGACACCCAGCAAAAAATATATATACTGGCTATTGGGTGTAATTAACTGTATAGACCTAGCAATGATATATAATAGTAATGATATATAATGGTGGTTAAGATTAAAACAATATCAGAAGCTGCATGGAGCAAAAACAAGATTTGGATCGATAGATAAATAGACGGACAACCCCATATCAAAAATAAGTATGCATAAAAAGTACACACAAATAACAACAATATTCAACACAAAACTTACAATATGTTGTAGTTCTGACAGAAACCCAATAGACAACATATACTTTATTAACATTTCCCTATTCAAATTTCCTTATGATTAAATGTGAAGAAATATTTAAGCAGATAATGTGGCGTGTAGGAGTAGGGTTACCATTTTGTTTTTGTTGTTAAAACTATAAACCAGATTTAATTTTGCCAATTTATTTTTTATGGTGGTGTAGAATATAATGTGGTTAATTTGGAGATCAGAGGAAGAAAAATAAATTCTTGTCCTAAAGCAATTTAGATAATATTTTAAAGAATAAAAATTCTACTTAGCCAAAACACACTTGTTGGAGGTGTAGAAGCAGGAAGATGTATTTACGTGCTTCCATCAGATAACTGTTCAAGCATGCTCCCATTGGGAGCCACCTCAGATTAAGGCCAGAGGTTGTTCCCAATGGAAGTTACATTTGTTGCCTTTTTTGATTTTTTAAATCTTTTTAACAAAATCTATCTGTATATCTAATGGTACACTTTTTATAGATGTATGTTGACAAATTATTTAAAAAAATTAATTAGCCATAATAGGTTATAATCATAATTAATTTAATTCAAAAACAATTTTCAGTTTAGTCTTCATTGTGGATCAGCAGGATACAAAGGTAATGGAAAGAAATCTATATTTATAAAATAAAATAGTATCATACAACAAATTTGTTCATCAGTGGCTACATTTTTAACATATGCAAACATTCATATAACATGGAATTTTTAATTATTCATAATTAACCTTGATTATTTTACTCACTCTGACTTAAGAATGTGTTTGCTCCTCATAAATATAGAAGTAAACCAGTCACGGGTCTCAAATTACCACGATATTGTTTTCAGAAAAATATAATTTGACAAATGATATAAAAAGTCAACGTAGAAGCCAATACAATGAAATCAGCAGTGATATTTAAATCTAAATTGAAGAATTAAAATTCCACATAGATTACAGCCATGATATGTAATATCTCAACTTGAATTACTTGTACATGTAACATTAGGACTGTTCCAGAAAACCTCACAAGAGAGGTGAAACATTTTTAATTTATGTGGAGGATGTCAGTTAGTAATACTTTTAAAGTAAAAGTGAAGTTTGTTTTATTTAACGACACCTGTAGAGCACATTGATTTTTACCTATCATCGGCTATTGGACGTCATTCATATGGTTATTCAAGATATTTCTTTTGATGAAACATGCTGCTGCAACATAGCCTACTCTTTTTCAATACATAGCAAGAGGTCTTTTATATGTACTTTCCCAGACATGACAGCACATACCACATGCCTTTGATGGTCTACTCAGATGGATCTATCAGATGATCGAAGGCTTCACAGGAGAACATAGTACCTCTACCAATTATTTTAGATGTATTATTTCTATGCACCAATATCCATCTAACAATTTGTTTTAATATCTTAAAAGAAAAAGTATTATTTAAAAAAAAAAAAACAGGTTTGAAAATTCTTCCCAGATTTCTGGAACAGCCCTTAGCATTAAGCATAATGAACATCAATCAATTTTTATTTTAGGTGTACATAGCAAATAATAAATTGCTACGCGTTATGACTAAATAATAACTTACTTTGACAACTTGTTTTGCAAAAGCAATTTTATAGATTGTAGCAATGTTTTTTTTAATTAAAAATATTATAAAAAAAAAATAATAATTATATTTTCCATTTTAGAAGTCATGAACCTAAATGTTATACAAAGAACTTTATATTAATATAAATGCAATACAATATTACTTACTAAAAAATATAGTACTTCAAAAAGTTTGAAAATATAAGACTTAAAATTATAAAATAAGAAAGTCACGTAGATGTAC
Source organism: Cyathermia naticoides (assembly GCA_033042655.1). Lineage (NCBI taxonomy): Eukaryota > Metazoa > Mollusca > Gastropoda > Neomphalida > Neomphalidae > Cyathermia > Cyathermia naticoides. The sequence goes on along the minus strand of JAUTWP010234748.1, from coordinate 6,621 downwards.
GTGACATCACAATGATCATCTTTTATAAGCTTATAATTACCAAAACAATAAAATAAACCAAATCTTTCTTCCATATTTGTATTATGGTCATCAATGAAAAAATGGAAAATATCCCAGACGAAACACGTATGTATACCACAGTACGACATACACCAAGGATATGCCATAGTGTTAACTGGCCTGCCAGTTTCTGTCTGTTCTGCCACCTGTATGCAAATTTGAGGTGTTATTAATACTAAACAGAATCCATCAGTCATTTGATGAATAAACAAACAGTAAATACATGAGGTCTATTCTAGAAATGATCACAAACAAGGGATGGGAAAGAGTGTTAAATTGTTAATGTATGGATAATGGTACATTCTCACCGCCGATGAGTATTTTTATCTCCCAGACTGGCCAAATTCCACGACCAAGATCGACCTCATCTTGTTCGTTCTGGATTTTTTAATATGTAAATAAAATCTGTGTTGAAATCTCAACTGCTGCCAACCAAGTGCAGACTGATGGAGATCATTTCACTACCGCATGATCAAGTTTGATCGAGGTACCAAGATCGGTAGTGAGAACAATCCATAATAGTGGTAATTCTATTATCACTATATTAAAATATATTAGAGAGGGAGGTGTGGATAGCTGTCGTGTAAGATTGACTCCTATGCCTTGCTTGTGATCATTTCTTGAAAAGCTCCAAGTTATCAGATCATGAAATATCAATTCCAACATTGGGGGATAAAATACATTAAACTATCACAATTTATTATATAATAAACAAACAATATATAAAAATCACAATTACCACATTTGAAAACACAAAACACAGCAGGGATGTGCCCACGATGGACAGATAGAGCGCAACTATCCACCACTCACACATTAGGCAAATTTGCACTTACTGCCCAGCATTCTTTCTTTAGTGCTGATCATTAGAGGAGAAATATCACAGCATAAGGTTGTTAAAAAAACTAGATTAAGTGTCCTTTTTTAAGTGTGTATTGGACGTTACTTTCTATTTTATTATTTAAAAAGAATATGTTTAGCATATATATGGACTGTCTGAGCATTGAAAAAGTGTCACAACCACTAATAAGACTTATCTCATGAGGATTATTTAGTGAAAAGAGTACTCAGGCCTCGAAATTCCAATCATTTTGCGACGCCAACAGCTTTTTATGGCAGTACTGCTGACTGCCGCTGTGAATTGTGAGAGCTAAGTACTACAAGACAGATGTTGGATCAAATAGTATTTTCAAAACAAAACTTTTAATAAAATAACACCGTAATGCAAGGACACCAATCTAATTTTTTTAAACTTAGCCTGACAAGCCTATATTACTGTTATTAGTAGCAGTAATAAAAGCCACCCGAAACCCAAGAAAATAAACTTCAAGGGAGGTATGCTGGAAGTGGTATCCGATACCTAAAATTAGCTTTTCTCTTTGCCTTGTCTGAGCACAGCCCTGAACAGTAAATATTCCGAGACAATGAGGATGAGAAGCACCAAAATGTTTTACTGAAACAGGCAGTCGAGAAATGAAATCAGCAGCGTTGAGCAACCAAACCATGCATGTAATTATTGTCTGCTGCTAGATTTCCAGTTACAACAGAACGTGGAGCAACCAAACATGCATGTAATTATTGTCTGCTGCTAGATTTCCAGTTACAACGGAACGTGGAGCAACCAAACCATACATGTAATTATTGTCTGCTGCTAGATTTCCAGTTACAACAGAACCTCGTCATCGACTTACTCTCACTGCCTGTTAAAACTGAGAACATTAAACTAGCAAAATAAAGCTTACAGCAAGGCAATATGGATGAAGTGTTTACATCAATGATAATCACGACAACACGTCGAGTGAAAGGACGACATTACTGGAGCATGTCACATGGTCTACACAATACAGCAGAATGTCGGAATATGTCACATCACGCAGCCCATTAACAAACAATGCCAATGCTGATAATGATCTAGCACTGTCTTGTAAATACTTGGATAATAGGTCTAGTCTCTCATCTGGCAATATGGACCTTGCAGCTTGAGGTACTGAAAAGAAGAAGTGATATTGATAAATGTGTGTAAAAGTCCCATCATAAAACAAAAAAATCCAATAATTAGTTTAAGTATATTTTTTAAATACACTAGAGGACGCTTGTTCATATCTAAAATTCCTGGTAATAAATAAAAATAAATCTGCTTTTTGTCAAAATTAAGTTGTGTATTTTTGTAACCATTGAACATGTCGTAAGAAAATCCCCCCACCCCCTAAAGAATTATCTAAGGAAGGATGTTGTCGAAAAGTAGGAAAAATAGTAACTAGGAGATAAACTTTATAACATTCGTCATTATGTGAACAGTTAGAAATTATAACAAAAACAAGTTACAGAAGAAGTATACAAAAAATGCCTGTATAAAACGATCCTTTGCACAATTTTCAGTGACTGTAACTAAATGTATTTACAAGCATTAAAAATGTTTAACAAAACACAGCTTTTGTAAATTTGGCTCAAAATTTTATTCACTAATTATTTTTTACCTTTACCCTGGGCCTCATCAGTAGTTTGAAAACCAATTGTAAAATGCCACTCTGGTGAAAAGGCCCCAAAAAAATTGTGATCGACCCACCTGCACCTGAAAATGTGCCCGCTAATAATTTTTTCAGATTTTTTTATAAACTGTTTAAAATGTGTCGAGATAGCAGCAATTCAACTTTCGTAAGCACCATAACGGGTTAAACCATCCCAAGGTCCATCTGGTGGCCAGCATAGGAACTACAAAATCTAGGCATGTCCCTGATGGACCCCAGATGACTGTTTGGTATGTACCTGGTCTCCACGGTTTTATAGTTTTTCACAGAAAAACATAAAATAAAAACCTCCCGACCTACCCAGATTTATGTGATGAAAAGGACGATCACCAACTTTGTTTTTAATTTCAACTAAAGGTGTGATCAAACTGAATTTGAGGTGTGTAGTGTGGCTGACACTTACCTGTATGACCAAAGATGGCCCTCTTGCTACAATTTCCGCTGGGATCTGACTGAGTGGACAGTTTTCAATGCTCATGATCTGGAGATTGCTGCAGTAAGCCAAGTCGTATGGCAGACTGTGAAGTTCAGGGTTGTCATTGATATAGAGGGATTCCAGATTTTCTAACGTACCTGAAAGTCATCAAAAATGCTTTAGTTTTATAACTATACCTACAGTCATAGAAAACAGCACCAACTCAAATTTCATTAAATCAGATTTGGAGAGTTTTAAGAATTCTGCTACAGAACAATAATATCATATGCTTCAGCACATGCATAAAGTACACTTTGACATGACCTTCCATTCAGTTGCATTAATTCTACCCTACATTTCATTCATTCTTCCCTATATTTAATTAACGATGCCACTAGAGCACAATGATTTTTTTTTATCTTGTCGGCTATTGAATGTCAAACATAGGCTACTCTTTTCGATAAGCAGCAACAGGACAAAACATATGATGAATATCTTTGCTAAAACATCATTAGGACTCCCATAGGCAGATTCAGTTTTATTTAACGCTATTGATTATAATTAGATGTGTAACAATAAATTATTCTGGACCCAGATAGATTTTGTTGTTCCAAACAGTTATACGCCATCAAAATCACTCCACCTAAACATGTACATTTTGTAATTCCCAAAGATTCAGTTTAAACAAATGTTTATGGTATAATACTTGACTTCCAATATACCATTAGAAATGGCATTACACCAGATATATTTACTCACCAATTTCTTGAGGTAAGGACGTAAGATTATTTTCTCCTGCTCCCAAATACTGAAGATTTTTTAAGAACCTGATAAAATAAAGGAAAACAATACTGCACACATTTGCAAAGGGAATTAATCACAATACTTTCCCACCTTTTTTTATTCATAAAATGAGCTAAGTGATCAAAATAGTACTAAATGTAATAAATAAATTTATATTTACAAATATAACAAGAGAATTTTATGTTTGCAATTGCATTCCAACAAATATGTATTTAATTATACAGTAAAACCTCTCTAACCTTTAGCACGCCATATTTCAAATAGAATTATTTCCCTTGCAGCTACATTATTTTTTATAACTGTCAACGACTATGACACTACCTACCGCCGGTGTTGCCACTAAATTCAATCTCTGTTACAGAGAGACTCGTATGAATACAAACCCTAATGATCGTGGTAGACAGGTAAGTTGATTGGACTGGACAACAAGTCGTTGAAGATCCCTCAGTTGACCTGAATCAAACAATTTCTCATTATTGCCTGTTTTTTGTTTTACATTAGGCAAAAATTAAAATTATTTCATTCATAAATTACTTCATTTTATGAAGAAATTCACAATTCAAAACAGTACAATGAAAACCATACAAGGGAAATAACTAGAACAAAACAAATAAATTCACTTAGGACATGTGGATAAATCTTATTTTTATAAAACACTTTCCATTTTATTTATTAAAATAAACATTGCTTTACATGCTATCTACAGAAGCATAAAACTCATAAATAAAAATATATTTTACAAATTACTTGAAAATCATTTTCTTTTGTTATGTGGAGCATGAAAATCACTCAGAATAAAGAATGCACAAATAATTTAAGCAAGGTTACAGGATTTTGCACAGGTGGGGATGACATTAATGTGAAAAAAATTGAACCCAATAGTTAAAAATAAATTGGGGGTGGGGGGAAAGAAAAAGAAGACATTTTAAATTTGAGGTTAGAATGGAGAAGTATGGGTAACAGCCTGTAATATTACATGTGTAGTAACAGCTCTTCAGTATATCAGCTGCAAAGGGAGACAATCAATGCATAATTTACAAACCAATTTCTTGAGGAAGCTGTTCCAATCGGTTTTCCTCCAGATCCAACACCCGGAGTTTTTTCAGGGTACCAATGCTTGATGTTAACCTCTGCAAAAATATCAGAAAAATATATTTTATATAATTGTACCATATCATATCTAGCATTGTTTGTTTAACACTATTAAGAGGTGGTTATTTAAGTAATACTGTATAACCTGAAATTTTCGTGGTCTTAAATTTTCGTGGTTCAGGGACTAAAAACATTTCGAGGTTTTTTATTTTCGAGGTTAGGCAAATCTAAAATATTTATTTATTTTTATTTTCATTGTTTAGCAAAACTGATTTGTAAATACCTTTCATTGTTTATAAAAAGTTTATTGTCGTCTGCTTACATGTTGTCGTTAATATAGTATTTGCTTGTTGTTTCCTGTAAACTGCTCATGTGCAGGACATATAAATTTCCGGGAAAGTGTCAATGGATTACGACGATCGCGTTGATTATTTTGTTATAGAATTTAATTATATTTTCTATGTTTTATATTTTCGAGGTTGATCACCTACCCTAGAAAACCACGCAAATAAAAAACCACGAAAATTTCCGGTTATACGGTATGTTATTGTTTATAAAATTGTTTTATGTTTCAGTTGCCTCAAATTGGTCCTGTTGATCTGCTAATAGGAGGCTCACCATGTAATGACTTCTCGATAGCTAACCCTAACAGGAAAGGTTTTGGTAAGGTTATTTTATTAAACAGTAAGTATAGATAAAACTTTACACTATGTGAGCGGGATGCAGCTCACTCGATAGTATCCACCTTTGAAGCGGTCGGTTCGATCCTTATCAGCTGACCCAGCTGCAGTTTTGGCTATTTTCTATTCCAACCAGTGGTCAACAACTGGTTCATCAAAGGCTGTGGTATGTTCTGTCTATGGAAAAGTGCATATAAAAGATTGCTTGTTGCTTATCAAAAAGAGCAGGCTATGTGCCGGCAGCGGGTTTCCTTCTAAAAAGTGTCAAAATGACTATGATTGACGTCCAATAGCCGATGATAAGATAAAAATCAATATGCTCCAGTAGCTTCGTTAAACAAAATAAACTTTACTTTTTCAGAAGAATCTACTACATTTTTCCATTAGTAGCTAGACAGGGCTTGTATTTAAGAATTATGTAACCTATGGCAATTTTGAAAATGTTTGGCCGTGGGTGAAAGACTTAAAACTTAACTTTTGCAACAAATACACATAAGTTATTTTGCCAGTGGCTAAAAAATGCCACCAGTAAAGCACTTCGCCTACAGGCATTTATACAAAACCAGTGGCAAGTGATACCGGTATCCGTGGCCGAGAGGTTAAGCTTAAGGCTGGTAGGTACTGAGATCAAATCTCTCAGTCAAGGCATGGGATTTTTAACTACAACCCAGAGTGAGTACTCCGCAAGGCTCAGTGGGTAGGTGTTTCCACTTGCACCGATTAGTGGTTTCATAACTGATTTAACAAAGGCCATGATATGTGCTTTCCTGTCTATAGGAAAGTGCATATAAAAGATCCCTTGGCTACTTATGGAAAAAGGTAATGGGTTTCCTCTCCTACTAACATTAATATCTGTCCTGGACAGGAAGCTGAGCTGCGTGCCCATGACAGCATGCTTGAACCTTAATTGGATGTAACTAACATGCAAATGATTTACTTTATATTATATTTACGAAGTCCGGTTTTGTCAGACAAACTGCAAGCTACTAGTAGAACAATAGGTAAAAACAACCAGTAAGTCAGATTAGAATTGAAATGGCCG
>JAUTWP010234637.1:0-14764 GCA_033042655.1 Cyathermia naticoides | reverse complement strand
AAGTGGCTGGACAGTACTTTGAAAATGTGTTGGCTTACATAGAAATCCGGATTAGACAAATGCTGGTTTAGAGTCCACTGTACTTAGATTGATTATTTATTACTAATGACAATTCGAAACCAACACGTATTCAGTTTGTTTGCATAAAGCATTACAAATAGTAGGCTACTGTAGAACAATATTTAGGACTTTTTTATTTATTTATTTTTAGTATCATCATCATCATCATCATCATCATCATCATCATCATCATCATCATCATCATCATCATTATCATCATCATTATCATCATCATCATCATCATCATTGTCGTCGTCGTCGTTGTCGTCATCATCATCATCAGTATTATTATTATTATTATTATTAAGAAACGGATTTCAGATTCGGTACGATATTCTGAATCAGAAAAACATCTTCCTTTTGGCCACAGACATGTCACTAAACGTGACGTACCTCTTGGCCTGTTAGAGTTAGTATTACAAAACGTTTAAGTCATAGTCACACTAAACTTTCATTCTGCCATTAAAGTCTGTCATGTGCTAGGGAATTTGATTTGTAACTATTGTGCGTACAAACACTGACATTTGCACCTCGTCATTATCACTTCATGAAAAGGTGAAATTCTTTTATACTCTGAAAAATGATGACGTTTTGAGTTACGTTTGGTATGTAACTAAAATAAATATCAAAAGCGGGTATCAAATGGAATGAAAATGATAGTTTGTTTGTACGGATTTAACTGAAGAAAACAATTATATGGTATTATGTTACTCAAGATAAACTATACTGCTAGGGAAACTCAGACGTATGTGATCCACATTCTCAAGGGTAAATATCGTGAATCGAGTGTTAGCTTCCAGTCTGTATACTCGTTGACATAAAAACAGCACACCAACTATCCGTGGCTATTAAACTATGTTGTTTTTAAATGTAATGGATAACAAACAGTATTGATAACTTTTCGTATACATTATAAAGTTTGACAAAAACAATGATACCTATTATATATGATTTGAAGGGGAAAGATCAATAATTATGGTGATCATTTCACTTGTGTGTTTTGCTAAACCTTGAAATCTGATTATATTTATGATCCTACAAACAGCACACGTAATTTCATTGCTAAAACATATTTGGGTTTTTTGTTCACTATATATACGTACACATTTTCCACTGATCATTCATTATAAGCCTACACATTATTCTGTTCTCATCCACTATACACGTACCGGGTACATGCTATTCTGTTTTCTCATTTACTATACACGTACACGTTGTTCTGTTTTTTCATTCACTATACACGTACACTTGCTAGAAACATTCTAGGAAGTAAACGACGCATGATTAAATCCTAATTTTACGGGGACAGAGATCCGAATTGAAATGCACAGACATTGGGAAACTTATCCCTGTACTTACATGTATCCATGCGTATTCATATAATAGTCTCGGGTTGCCCGTCTTAGATGCATGACATTACAGTCAGTAGGTCTGGATCTACGAAACTATCACATTCCTTATTGACACAGAACACGATGCACGGAGACAGAATAATTTTAATTTATGTCTGCTATAAACGCCATTGATTTAGTTTCGATTCGGTACTCCTTCAGTTTGTCACCCATCCGCGGATCTTACCTGACATAGATGAACGACATGCCGTACCCTCATACCAACACCTTGACGGATTTATGGACGGACAGTTTAAAACAGTATGTCATAATGACAATTGAAACGTGAGGGAAATTAAAGTTCGTTTTGTTTAACGACGCCAGTGGAGCACATTGATTTTTATCATCATCGGCTATTGGACGTCATACATAAATAATGGTCATTTTAACACCGATAAGCAGCAAGAGATTTGTATATGCACTTTCCCACAGACAGAATAGCACATACCATGGCATTTGATGGACCAGTTGTGGAGTAAAGGTTGGAACGGAAAGTAGCTCAACTTGAAGGTGGGTCCACTGAGAAGGATCAATCTGACGACCGATCGCTTCAAAGGCGGGCACCCTACCGACTGAGCTACATCCAAATCCCAACTGTTAAGCAATAACATAGGATATATGAACTGTGAAGTAATCCAACTGTTAACCAATAACATAGGATATATGAACTGTGAAGTAATTAAACGATAAGGTAATACAAGTCAGCCTGGGTACATTTGTCCATGAACAAAATATTAATACCAACTGAAATGGGGTATGGGATGGGCAGGTCAGGCGTTGAAAGGAATGTTTAACGACATGTTGACAAATGGACAGATATTTGGTTTCAAATATAATTATAGTAATGCTGATGCATGGTTTCAGTATCACCGGTGGTTGTGTCATATACGCATTCCCGCACACAGAATAGCACATACCACGACATTTGATGCGTCAATCAAATTTTAATGTTACATGTTTTTTTTACGAACAGTGCAATGCTGTTGACTGATTATTCATTGAGCTATGAAGAATGCAAAAAAAGAAGAAAAAACGTGATTCGTGATTAACAGGGATTAAACACTATGTTCTATAAACATTAACAACAAAATTAAATAAAGAATTAAATATAGATTTTAATATTCATTTCTGTATGTTTGAATCAGTACTAGCTATAACGATGAAAGACAGAACTGTCTCCATTTCTAAAAAGGAAAATGATCACTTACCTAGACATGAACTTGTCATCAGCACATGCATACTTGATTAATGATCTGAGAGAGACAGAATGAAAGAAAAAACGTGTGCACGTGTGTGTGTGTGTGTGTGCATGCGTGCGTGTGTGCGTACGTGTGTGTGTTACCGTGCCACACAAGCTTCAGATTCGTACTATTTGCAATTGGTCAGAGTGAAACAATAATGATTAAGTTTCACAGGTAATATTGTTCCAACAAAGTCACATATTGTACTATCTCACGATTCTGCACATTTGAGGTGCACTACTTAATTATGTTAGAAACGGCGCAATTTTTTAAAACAAATTTAAAAAGAAGACGCCGAAAGACAGAAAAAAAGAGAAAAAACTAAAATAAACACGAAAAAACTCATAAAAGGTTAACCGTGTTTAAAAACATAGTTATTTTGACTAACGGGCAAACCCAAAATTATAAAAGTTGATTTAAAATGCCCCAGCTGGATTGCATATAATTATAATTGTATTTAACGAACTACCGATACGATTGACACGGCATTGACGTCTAGACGGCTCTATAAATACTAGCAAGCATTGTTAAAGTTAAAGAAAGAATTCCGGAATGTCACAGTGTCAGGCGTGCCAAGACATAATCACGCCAAGTCCATAACAATCTAGCTTACATCACATGTTAATAAAAAACGTTAATATGGTAATACGCTTCTCATAACATGGATAATATGGAACCGTTTTTACGCTCTCAGTGAAGAAAAGCTGGGTTATTTAAGAGAAATAAACTAACGATTATTTAAAGAATAAGCAGATCTAAGCTTTACGCATGCCTCGTTTCAGTTATTGTATGCAGTTTAAATGATATCATTATAATACAATTATTCAGGCTTCACGTTCGGAGACATATTTTAATACATATCGGATGGCAAAAAAAACGTCCTGAACATTAAAGGTTAATAACCTTGCAACTAACCAACATATTGCTATGAAACTTCATACAAGTCACCAATACGATGTTATGCAATATCCTGAAAGTCTTAGGTACCTACGCCATATAACATTTTTGCAGTCGGATAATTAAAAACAGAAGTACACAAAATGCAATGACAGAAACTGGTTGTCATTTGGGAAACTGACAATATACAACTGCGATATCATGGATGGCACCTGTTCATAAGTGTCAACAGAAGATCTCTGGTTTGCCTGGTACCCACGTGGTGTTAACCTTTTTGGTTCTGAATAGGTTGATTTCATGATGTTTGCTTTTTAATGTCCTATCATGGTACTTAATCAGAGGTACAATGCAAATATTGCGACATAATTGCTTCATCCCCGTAATCCTTATTTGTTTTGACATTTAAGGTGCTTAGTCTTCCGTAGCCTTCAACTTCTACTGGTAAAACCTGAAGTCTATATTTTGTTAATACGGCGGTGGACTTTTTGCATATATTTCAATTATTATGAAGACATTCTCTATTCTCTTGCACAACACTGGCCTGTTTCCATATCTCAATAATTGTTTTTTTCTTCTGATTAAGTACATTGATAGGACCTCAATAAAGCAAACATTATGAAATCAACATGTTCAGGACTGAAAGGATCAACACAATGTAGGTGCCTGGCAGACTAGACACCTTCTGTTGACATGTTTTTAAATATCCGACTGCAGAAAAAGATGATGGCATAGAGTGTTGAAATTATAATAGTGTTGACTTTTGTGACGTTTCACTATAATGCAATGGTTAGTTGCAGAGTTAGTAACCCTTAACGTTCAGGCCTTTTTTTTAGGGCTACCCGATATAGTTTTGATTCTTTATAGTCGTGAGTCATTGCAGAACTGTAATACCTCTCTTTCTCCTCAGCCCCCTCTCTCTCTATCTTCCTTTCTTTCACACTATCTCTCACTACATGAATATAATTGTATATAATTATATCTTCTTGACTATGACTTGACTGGAAATGTACTGCAATGGTTGCACATTATTGAATGTTCTCGTTCTTTCTAAGCGTATTCTATCAGCAGATTTAGTTGTATAGGATCCAATAATGTTGACTATGAAATACCGCATGGAGGAGAAAACGACGATTATAACAGATACTGTATACATTACACGTAACAGGTTTCTCATGAATATTAATCACTATAAAAACACGTCTGTGCATTATTCTGACATAACTGCAACGCATAAACGAAACAGGCTAACTATTAATGTACGCTGTCAAGGGTTACCAATGAAGTGATCGTACAATCGCCACACACCAAGAAAAATGAGTCTGTCGCTAGTCTCGTTTGTGGTGTAACCGCACACATCACAATGTCGCTATATTTAGAAGAAGGTTTATATAAAAATACACATTGCAATGTCTACGAACTGAGTTGGGAAGTTCGTGTCTTTTACCTAAAACGAGTAAAGTTTGTTTTATTTAACGATGCCGGTGGAGCACATTTATTTCTGTTTATCTTATCAACGGCTATTAGACGTCATTCATATGCATACTGGCAATTTTGTCACGTGTTTAGAGGAAACCCGCTGCCGCCATATAGGTTATTATTTTCGATAAGCAGCAAGGGATCTTTTATATGCACTTTCCCACAAACAGGAAAGCACATATCACGGCCTTTGATTAACCAGTTGTGGAGCACTAGTTGGAATGGAAAATAGCCCATACTGCACATGGGTCCACTGAGAAGGATTGACAAAAATGTTGTACGTTGACGTTAGATGTCAAATCACCTTTTGCTAAGAAGCGGGATGTAGGTCAGTCGGTAGTGTGCTGACTTTGAAGTGGTCGGTCGTGGGATCGATCCTTCTCAGTGGACCCATCTTCAGTTTGGGTCATTTTCTGTTCCAACTAGTGGTCTACGACTGGTTCATCAAAGGCTATGGTATGTGCTGTCCTCTCAGTGATAAAAGGGTTATAAAAGACCCTTGCTGCTTATCGGAAATAGTAGCCTATGTGGAAGCAGTGGGTTTCCTCTAAAAAAACACCTGTCAGAATGACCATATGTTTGACGTCCAATAGCCGATGATAAAAAACCCAATCAATATGCTCAAGCAGCATCGTTAAATAAAACTTTACTTTATTCTTATGGTAACTATTTTCAACGACCCACTTTCTGAAATAAACTGTTTCAGAACTCGTAAATTGTGCATGACACACAACACTGCAATCTATATATGAATCATTCATAATGCTCTTTGTAAAGTGTGTAAGTAGATGTAATATTCAATGTACAGTGTAACTCAAACCATTCTAAAACAATGTAATGAATATCATTTTAAATTACCAGTTTTTTTAATGTGACAATGGACTCATTGTTCAATCAGTGGTTATGAGGTATGAATATAGAGTTCCCTTGATTGCCGGCGTCTGCTATAACAATCTAAATGGGTCTAAATGTAGATGTTAAACAACATGACCTGACCTTGCATACCTTGTCGTAAAATTAAGTCACAAAAGAAATGTTGATTTAGGTATGTTTGTTGTACATGTTTGAAATTACTATTTTCTCCATGCAGTTAGTCAATGCATTTTCTTTTACTTATATTACATAAACCCATAAAAACATCAACACAAATTGTTTTTATAAAATTATTTTAGAATTTTTAAAAGTCTGTAAACTAAATAATAATTAAACATACCTTACACAAAAATTGATTTGAGTGCATAAAAATATCACAAAATTATATGTGATAATTTATTTATTTTTACAAAATCATTTTACAATCAAAAATTTTGTACACCAAAAAAAGAATTAAAAAAACACCTTACACAAAAGCATATCTAGTTCATTAAAGGCTGTGATATATGTTGTCCTGTCTGTGGAAGTACATAAAAGATCCCTTGTTTCTTATTGGAAAGAGTATAGCATGTGGCTACAGCAGGTTTCCTATAAAAATGTGTCAATTGACCATGTTTCAAGTCCAATAGCCAATAATGATTAAAAAGCTATCAATGTACTTTAATTGTATCATTAAATAAAACAAACTTTTAGATCTATATGCATAAAAACATCAAAACAAAATTATATAGGACAATTTATTAATTTTTTTTTTTACTAAAAAAAAATAAAACTCGGTGAACTAAACAATAATAAAAAAAACCTGCTTACATAAAAAAGCTGTAACAATGTGGATGAAATATGTCGGCATCTCTTTAATGTGGGCCCATATTACTAATCAATAAGCTTTACATCACCAGCGCGGCAGACAATATTACGCAAACGACTGCTGCACTATTATCTGCTGAACTACAATGCACCAGTTCAATCGGAATGAAATCCATTTATTGTTGTCTGTTTTAGACAAGGAAACGAAACCATTATGAGAATAGCGTGCCCGCCTTCGAAGCGGTCGGTCGTCGGATCGATCCTTCTCAGTGGACGCAGCTGCAGTTTGGGCTATTTTCCATTCCAACTGGTTCATCAAAGGCTGTGGTATGTGCTGTTCTGTCTATGGAAAAGTGCAGATAAAAGATCCCTTGCGGCTTATGAAAAAGAATAGCCTATGTGGTGGCAGCGTGTTTTCTTCTAAAAAGTGTGTCAAAATGACCATATGAATGGCGTCCAATAACTGATGTTAAAATAAAAATCAATGTGTTCCAGTGAGGTCGTTAAAAAAAAATAACTTTACAATGCATCAGTTCAATTAAAATGAAATTCATTTATTGTTGCCTGTTTTAGACAAGGAAATGAAACCATTATGAGAAATGTGTGTCGTGAACAGTGACGTGATTGTTAAATTAAGTAAACAAATGTAACGGAGAAAATAGGTAAGATATTCCACGTCAGACGATGTCACAAAATACAACAGCCATTCAAAACGGGCTCGGAAATAATGACATGAATTCCTTGCCGGAAGCCAATCATTTTCAGAGTTACACCATTTCCAGTTATTAAAAATAGCACCTGTTTTTCTGTTGGTTTTAAAAATAGTATGTGTTTTTCACTTTGTATGTTTGTTATTGTCTCGAGTCAGACAGAAAAATGAAAAAAACATCCGTTAATGGATGCGACAGTTCCAGAGTATATAGTACATTGTAAAGAAAAAAGAAAAAAAAAGGAAATAATTTAAATAAAATTCACTTCATTCATGTTTAAGTGTCTTTATTTGCAATGTTTAATGAGTTCCCAGCACATTGTTTAATCAGTGGTTATTAGATTTCAAACACACAGTATTTTTAACACATGGTCTACATAATAAACCCACTGTTTAGCTATACTACTTAACAATTAGGTGAATTTTATATGCACTTTCTCAGACAGAACACACCAAAAACAGCCTTTGATGTATCAGTTAAAAACCAACAGCTTGGAGGCAAAATTACCAAATAATTCAAAAACAAAACAAATAAATATATGAAGAATTCATTTCCATGATGTAATTTTTGTCTGGAAAATTTTATTTAATGACTGTTATGTTATATTACGGCTGTACTACATTGAAACCTCTCTAAACCGGACACCCATGGGACAAAGTAAAATGTCCGGTCTTTAGAGGTGTCTGGTTTTCAGGGGTTATATTTTTGAGGGGATTCCGGTTTAGAGGAGGTCCGGTTTAGAGGGGTTTCACTGTATAAGCAGTGCAGATGCACTAACACACGACCATTTCAAAATGAACTGTTCACACAGAACATGCACTAGAGCACATTGATTGCTGTTTAATTATAAGCTATTGGACTTCTAACATATGGTCATTATGACATTTAAAAATTAAAATAAAACACAGTGCTGCCACATAGACTAGTCATTCCAGTATGCAGAAAGGGTTCTTTTATATCTATTTTCCACATATGGGACATCATATATCACAAGCTTTGATAAACCAGTTGTGGACCACAGGTTGGAATGTAAAATAGTATTGCAAAATCATGTAATTTAGGAATTACAAAAATCCTGCTGTTATAATTAGGTGTTTTTGTTTATTATCAACAAGGTTCATGCACTTTCCTATATGCAACAAGACATATAACACTCTTTGAGGTATAAGCTGTAGGGGCGTAGCTAGACATAAATACATGTGGAAGCACTAATTAATATCAATCCTAATTCTACCAGAGTTCTGGTGCACCAAAATGCTGTCTAGCATGTGTGACGAAAAAAACAGTAAAGTTTGTTTTGTTTAAGGACGCCACTGGTGCACATTGATTTTTATCTTATCATCGGCTATTGGATGTCATACATATGGTCATAGACTAGACTGTAAATTTGTTAAACATGCTTACATCACCAAATAAGTGTTCAAGCATACCCCTCCTGGGGACAATGTCTGACACCCTACCCAGTACGGGAACTATATGGTCATTTTGACAGGAAACCAGCTGCCACCACATAGGTTACTCTTGCACACCTAAAGCCTGTTCTATCACCAAGCTATATCATATCACTACAGTCTTGGAGAAATGTTCATGTCAAGTAAAGTCAAAATTGTTTAACGTCTACATTCAGAGCCAGGCTGTTATAGCAGACGCCTATCACAGGCACAGTTTATGATTTTAGTCATCCAATGCATCTGGGACAGGATGAATGCCACATCAGTCAATGCATCCAAGAGTTAAGGAACCCAAATGATGACGTCATGCATATGAACAGTATTTACTACATAGGTAACAAATAATGATTTGAACATTCATTTCATCACAGACACATACAGAGATGTAGTCACACTGTGTCCAGTGTTCTAGTTCATCACATTATATGGTTATACAGGTTCATCACATGGTTGCAAAGTAAAAAGTAAAGTTTGTTTTATTTAACGACGCCATTGGAGCACATGGATGTTTCTTATATTCGGCTATTGGACGTCATACATATGGTCATTTTCAAACGACAGTATATACAGTGGGTTTTGTCTAAACCAGCATTTGTCTAACCCAGATTTTTGTGAAAACCAGCACGATTTGAAAGTCCCATACAGCTACAGTAACTCTGGATAAAATCTGTCTAAACTGGCATATCTCATTGGTCAAATTTGAATCTGGTTTAGACAGAGTCCACTGTATTCAATTCTTTATTTAGTTTGAGCTGCATAGCTCATCAGTATAATGCAATAAATGAAACAATGAACATTGATAAAAATAACTGTTATAAAAAAAAAAAACCATGGAGGACCATACCAAGCTGTTCGGGCAAGAGTTATTAACGTGCCCACGTCCATTGAAGGTTCAGACACGCCCACCCCAGTGGCAGATCTAGAAATTAAATAAGGGGGTGGCTGGATTGAGTTTACTGCGAGTAATTTCGAAGAAAATCATTAAATATGTTTGGAATGAACATAGAAACCTAAATTGTTCAGGAAGGGATGGGGTGGTTATCCACCCTATTCACATCTGAATCCGCCACTGCGCCCCCAGTTGAGAGAGTCTCTGTTGTTGCCTCAGGTAGAAATCCAAGCTGTTCATAATTGGACCGGCTAAAAGATGACAGGTGAAATTCCAAGATATGCAAGAATGAACAAAATAGCTACTAAAAGGCTTTGTCAATTTATAATGTTATCATAAAACATGTAAACATATGACGTCATTCAATAAGATGCCACTATACAGTTACATAAAAAACCCATATGGAGACTGTTGCATTTAATATATAATTTTTTTTTTTAATTGCACGATGAATTAAATTATTTGAAAACACAGAATGTCACTGTACAGAGTCTATATCTGACGTCCAGCAATAACAAAAATATGATATAAATGTGTAATACCAATAATAGATTGAAACATTTATTAAAAATACAAACATTAATAAAATAACAAGTGAAAACAAAATGGTGAATAAAAGCATACGCATATGAAATAGTCTATTAATATTATGCTAATTTTAAAACAGCATTTATACCTTTATAAAACAGGACCGAAACGATGAGAAAGTCCCGGACTATTTTTAATCCTTTAGACTTTCATGTGCAAGTCTTAATGCATGAACAATGGTTTGTCTGAGACTTCCACGCGCAACTCTGAATGCGTGAACAATGGGTTGTCTGAGACTTCCACGTGCACCTCTGAATGCGAGAAAAATGTGGTACATGTGATATCAAAACACCAGCAATAAGTAAAATATCTAAGAAACATTGTTATTTCATAATAATTATAATAATAATAAACACTCTATACACCCGTAATGAAATAAATAGATCCTCACGTGCACATTTTATGTTTGAAACACTTCAAAATACTTCTGATATAATACCACGAAATCTTGACTAAAACATCCACGAATAATTATATTCCGTTACATATTAAAAAAATCAACAGAAAGTCTCAAGAAAGCTCAAAATAAATAAAATGGCTGCGATCGAGGCCCGCCTCCATCAGCATCCAATCAAAAGTTGCGTACTTTAATCATCCAAGACGTCACATACACTTGAAGCATTAAATAACACACACACGCCACTTCGGAACAATGGTTTTGATTTACATGTTTGAGTATGTCTTCGGTGCTTGCAACAAGACTATTCCCGTAATTATAACTGTCGCAATCACAAAGAGAATCAACAAAACTCGGTCCACAATCTGCGCCACCTGTTGCCATTCTACTTTAATGGCGTCCCGCTTGTCTTGGTCTGCGAGACGGATTTCGTTTCGTTCTATTGTCTGGTATACCTTTTGTAAAAGTCGAGTGAACTGGGCCTCGAAGTTGTCCATTAATGGAGTAGTAGTACCTTCAGAATTCGGAAACCTTACAAAATGAATTCCACCATTGTTTTGTCTCGAATCTGCATCTATTTTTGAATCAATATGCCTTGTTGATTTGTCAGAAACTGACTTGTAATCCTGTAAATAAAATAAATAAAAATTAAAATACACCCATATTGATGGAGATTAAAATCTAAAGGTCATATACCACCATTAATTTATTAAAATATGCAATTTACAAAGAATGACGTATTTACAATCCAAAGAAGTTGATATGAGTTTACGGGGAGATAACTATAAAATGATTCCATTAAAGCATCGCGGGTAAAAAATAATAATAAAAACTATACAGAGCTTGTGTATTGATAATATCACCACATTGATATGGATTCCTTTTGGCTGGCATTATTGAAAACAAAAAAGCGTACATGCTTGAACTAAGCCAATCAAAACCCACTGTTTAAATATCATTTTCTACTGAGAAAACCAAACTTTTCATTAAAAAAATATCACAACACTTGGAGCACGATAAGAGAAAATCTATATCCCTCGGACCAAATTTTTAAACGTGAAAAGAAAACATGAAATACAGAACAGATGTTATTAGAAGCTACAGGCAAACCTTCATCAACTCAGATTGGAAGAGAAACTGTAGTAAACGTGAAAAGAAAACATGAAGTACAGAACAAAGGCCATTAGAAGCTATAGGCATACCTTCACCAACTCAGATTAGAAGAGAAACTGTACTAAACAGTTAGGTGTAGGCCCCAGTGACACCAAAACTCTTGGGTTTGCTTCTAAACGTTTTGAGCGGTCGATGTATCAACTGTTACAGAATTGACTTTTACTTTTAAACGATTTAATAGACAAACGCATTAGGAAAACCGAAGTTGAAGTGTTAATATTATAATTACTGCGCTTGTATTTAGCAATAGAAGAAGTTCACGTACGCTCACTCCTGGCTTGGTGGAGCCCATTTCTACTTCAGTCTGTGAAGCCATTTTGTACCGGATGTAGGAGCTACTTCCCGAAGCGCCATTGCATTCTGGGGTAAACTGAAGTTAAATGAAAAACTAAATTAAAAACAAGTGTTGTGATATGTACAAAAATAAATACTTAATAAGGCAGCCGACTAAAATTAAATAATCAATAAAATAAGAAAATATCTAGGAATGCAGGTGAGACGGGAAAGTGAGTGAAGAAATAATTTTATTTTTAGTTTACTTTGAGTGATATTTCAAAATGAAAAAACTACCTTTCACATAGACCAAAATGTTTTCTGGAAACGATAGGTTGTAAATATACATGGGAAATCCCATCATAGCAATTGCTTCAGGAATAAAAAATACATTCACGTGCACCCTGTGTGCTGTTTCCTGTTATGTTTAGTAAGGCTGAAAACCTGATACATCATCACGTTCATTGATTCTCATTTAGAAATTTTACGAAAAAAAATAACGTCGCAAACCACATACAGGATGCATGTGAACATATCTTTAATCTCTCCAACTCTGGGGATTAACATGGATTTTTAACATGACTTGAAGCACAAAGTTATTGCTAAAGACTACAAACCACGGCGCTGTAGATCTGATTTGTATCTTGAATCGTGATGCAGAAGATCTTGGCTAGGAAGCCGAACGCAATCTTCTTGATAGTTCTCGGGACTCCATTTCCTCTTGTGCCCTTGTGGTGGATGTTCAAAGTGAGAACAGTCATCCCTGTAGCAGATGACACGATGAAGATTGTTGTTCCGTAGTAAATACCTGTAAAATAACACCATAGTATGACAATAATACCATAGTATCAAAATAATACCATACTATGAAAATAACACCAGAGTATGAAGATTGTTGTTCCGTAGTAAATACCTGAAAATAACACCAGAGTATGAAGATTGTTGTTCCGTAGTAAATACCTGAAAATAACACCATGGTATGAAGATTGCTGTTTATCGAAAGGAGTAACCTATGTGGCGGCAGCGGGTTCTCTAACGAAATGTGTCAAAATTATCATAATTATGTTCGACGTCCAATAGCTGATGATAAAATAAAAAAATCAATGTACTAGTGGCGTCATTAAGAAAAACAAACTTGACTTTTTCCACTGTAAACTGTCAGAATGGCTGTCCCCATATCTTTGACGTCCAATAACTGAAGATTTAAAAAACAATCAATTTTTTCCAGTGGCGTCATTAAATAAAACAAACTTTACTTTAACTTAATGAGTATGCATGACAACTGTAACGAGAATACAAATAAAATGTTTTTTAAAATGCATTATCACGGCAATGCTTGACAGTCACTTGCAACATCTGATGACCTTAAGTGATCATAATATTAATATTTCCTGTGTGTAACATTTCCTCGGTAATAAAATTCAAATTCAAATGAAGTTAAATTTCAATATTTTCTTCTTATTTGATTTTATATTGAACTATTAAAAGTTAATCGTTGTTTAACAACACTCCAACTTATTGCTGGGCAGGTATTGTTTCTTAAAATAAATCTGTAGGAAGGTGCATATAAAAGAAAACTTGCTGCTGATCGAAAAAAATAGCCTATGTAGCGGCAGCGGGTTTTCTTTGAAGAAATGTGTCAAAATTACCATATGTAATGACATCCAGCAGCCGACTTTAAGATAAAAATCAATGTGCTCAGATAGAGGCGCCAATAAATAAAACAAACTTTAAATAAACGGCACAACTTCTGCTCGCATGAATTGTACACAGATGTAGTTTAGCTGGAGAAATTGTTTTGTCCGTGTCTTTAATTGTTGCAGGGAAGCGGTCGGTCGTTGGATCGATCTTTCTCAGTGGACTCACTTGCAGTTCCGTTTCATCCAGTGCTGTACCACTGGTTCATTAGACCGTGGTATGTACTGCCCTCTCTGTTGGAAAGTGCATATAAAAGATCCCTTGCTGCATATCGGAAAAAATGGTCTATGTGGCGACAGCGGGTTTCCTCTGAAGAAATGTGTCTGTCAAAAATTGCCATTATGTATGATGTCCAAGAACCTTTATTACATATAAAGTAAAGTTTGTTTTGTTTAACTGGAGCACATTGATTTTTATCTTATCATCGGCTATTGGACGTCATACTTGTGGTCATTTTGACACATTTAGAGGAAACCCGTTGTCGCTACATCCCGCTCCCCAAAATAAGTAGCCAGAGTGTATCAATGGATTCAGCTCGTACAACTCACAGAGGCTGTTTTAAATTAAAACAATGGTTGATCCGCCTAAATTGATTGTCTTTTTTCATTAGTTTGGCATACATTTTCCAGTTATGATGGCGCTATGTTAAATCTGACTTCTATTGGCACAAGGGTCAACACGGTACAGCATTGTATTACGTATTTTAAGTAGCTCAGTCGATAGCGTGTCCGCCTTTGAAGTTGTTGGTCGTCGGATCGATCCTTCTCAGTGGATCCAGCTGCAGTTTGGGATATTTTCCGTTCAAACCAGTGGTCCACAACTGGTTCATCAAAGGCCGTG
>JAUTWP010234526.1:0-14774 GCA_033042655.1 Cyathermia naticoides | reverse complement strand
AAAAGATCCCTTGCTGCTTATTGAAAAAGAGTAGCCTATGTGGCGGCAGCGGGTTTCCTTCTAAAAAGTGTGTCAAAGTGAGCATATGAATGACGTCCAATAACCGCTGATAAGATAAAAAAAATCAATGTGTTCCAGTGGCGTCGTTAAACAAAACAAACTTAACTTTTTGGACCACATTGGTTGTTGTTAATCATCGGATATTGGACGTCAAACATTATTATGGTCAATATTACAGTTTTTTTAGACGGAACCCGCTGCCACGTACTAGTAGTCTATTCTTTCAGATAATGGGTATTTTATATTCACGACCTTTGATAAACCAATTGTGGACCACTGGTTGGACCGAAAAATAGTCTAAATTGCAAATTGAATTGATCCACTAAGAAGAATCATTCAAATTGCTGACAGTTTCATTGGCGAACAGGACAGCACATATCACTGCCTTTTGATAAACCAGATATGGACAAATGGTTGGATGCATCTGCTATAAAAGCCTGGCTCTGAACGTGGACATAAAACAATGTATCCTATCCCATGGTTGGAACGAAAATAACCCAATCTGCAGCTGGGTTCACTGAGAAGGATCGATCCTACGACCGACCACTTCAGACGGACCCCCTATCGACTGAGCTACACCCCGCTCTCATATATTTGACGTCTAGAATCGGATGATTAAACAATCAATGTGCTCTAGTGACATATAATAAACAACTTGGAACGTGGAAAAACTTTTACGTGCTTACATCACAAAAAGTGTTCAAGCACGCCTCTCCTGGGCCCGGACTCTGGAAAACCAGAGTCCCTGTCCAGGACAGGAAGGGGAGGGGGGTAGGGATATGGCTCTTAATATTAATTTAGTAGAAAAAAAGTTAACAAAAAACTAAAAATAATTATATTTACGTACGTGGGGACTTTTATAGTACTATAATATTTTAAATAATAGAGAATTAGACGCTTATCCAAAATAAGAATATTTATCAGCTTATTTTATCCATTAAATATACACCCCTTAATTGCCCCTGGGGTAGTTGTTTTGGTATTGGGATTCCCGGGGGACAACCATCTCGTTGAATTGAGGGATGAATCCAAGGGGCCAGGGGGGTGCAACCAACCTAGCACTTGCCCCTACGCGCTAAACGCTCTAACCTATGCTCCTTAAACACACATACTATTCCTTTCCTTTTATCTCTATATGTTTATAATATGGCGTGCGTTACGTCATGCACAGCAAAAACTCTAACATGAGCTATGGAATGTGTGGGTTGGTCGTATGGAATCCGTTGTCACTAAAGGTTACTGCAGACATCACTCACTGATTTTTTTAACAGAAGACTATTTTAGTGAATTAAGGACGATGCCCAATTAGTTGAGACTGATGGCTGCGGCAGTACATGGGTTATTTTATTATTATATGGCAGACGTTCCACAAATGAGACCTTTTAGGAAGATGTCAAAAAACTGTTTGGTTATATATCTCAAAGTATCATGGTGCACTAGTCTAATAACAAACAATCTTAAACGATTTTGTGTACAATTACATTCCTTTCCTCTTCAATTAATATAATAATCTGAGGTCGGACGATTTCAGAATGAATTCCAACTGAAAATGAAATTAAGGAGGAAGGAAAAAGTGGAAAATATGTAAGGGAACAGCGATAAAAAACAGATTAAAGATGAAACATGCAAGAAGGGGAATGGGCATATATGGATAGGACAGACATATGACTGAAATGCAAAATAAAGTTTTAAAACATGAAAAACTAGCAACACGAGTAAATTGTGAATATCAGTCAGTTTGTTTAAGCATTTATTTTCCATCATAACACTCTATAATTAACCAAAACGACAACAAAGTCCGCCATCTTGTTTTATCAAATCTATCAGGCATGTGTTCTATATCCGCCTGATTGTTAACAGATGCGACTTGTCCGATGCACTTGGGATGTGGTGATCACGAGTTCTATCAACGTCGTGACGTCTACGTGTTCGATACATCAGTCCAGCCACTGCTGTTGAAGACATTCGCTGATTAAACCCATACACTACACGGCATTTCCCTGGACAACGGCAAGCACTTTTAACCTATGTATTGTATTGATAGTGTGGCCCATAGTGGCGTTTGTCTTTTCTATCGCACACAAATAGGGCACAAGTTGACCATCGGGTAGCATGCGTAGCATATGACAAGCGGGGTTGGTCTCTTGGATCTCTTATAGTTTTAAATTATATTTCCTTATTGGGAATTAATATGTCTGTGAGCATATATATAATTTGTATATACATGTATTTAAATTAAGCCGATTTCCTACATCATTAACTGGTTATTCTCTATATACTGCTAGGAAAGATATGATATGAGCCTAATGAGAAAAAACTAATTTTCTTATAAGAATGACAGGATCCCGTTAACAACTAAAGGATATTGCAATTCTGAAATCGCTTGGTTACTACATGCAATTTGGTAACGGCATCACTGGGCTATTTCGATTCAATAGCCTGTTTTCGTTTAATACGTTTTATTTAAATTAGATACATTTATGTTCGTGGTTACATTCTGGTATGGTTCAAACGCGTTGTCATGGGCGCATAACTCAGCTTCCAGATGCCAGTCCTGGACACAAGTTGATGGTACATAATGTATTAGAAGACATGAAATCCGCTTCTGCCACATGTGCTACCATTTCCGATAAACAACACGGGATTTATATGTACTTCCCACAGGCAGGATATCACAAACCATGACATTTGTTAAACCAATTATAGAAGCACTGGTCTAGTTGTTTTCCGTTGATTGATTTATACAAATGCTAACTATATTCCAAACAGTGGTAGTACATGTGCATGTGTTTACATGTTCTTCAAGAGTTGAACTATTTCAACTATACCGTTTCGACTTTAATTCACATACATGTATGTGCGTACTCTTCCCTGTTGACAAAACAGCAGTGTAGTCTTACAATGGTACAGTTTTAGAAAGTTATCGTTTAGATTTGAGTAAGACAATGTAATCCCAAAACGCACCCTGTTTAATCATGATTATGGATGCTTATACTTCACAATTGTGACAGTTATGTATGTCTGTTATATATAGAAAATTATTTTCATTTTTCTGCATGATTTTTATCAGTCATGTTGCAAACGCCTACTTGTACACTTATTACTTATTGGTAAGCCACTGGAATAGACGTTGGATGTTTGCACGTGTTAAGGTATATCAGCTAGCAAGGTAAGCATCAGCAGTTGTTCAGTACATGTCTTTTACACTAAAATTAGGCCAAGGATCTGACAAGCTATGAGGGACTTCTTCAGTAATGAGATATGTGCATACAATTTGGATGGACATTTATTAGAAATGTTATATTATTTGTGCATTGTTTAATATTTAATATCAACACGCTTGTTTCAGTGTAATTGTTGAATGGATGGTACAGTACATTACGTAATGCTAATGTCACACACGGACCTAAAAGGATAAGGATGTTTCTCTGAGGTAGAACGTCCGAATGAGGTCAATTGCTTATTTTCCGTTTTATCCAGTAAGCTACAACCGATATATCAAAGGTTATGGTATATGTTGTCATGTATGTGGTATCAAAACAGGCGGCCAATGACCCTTAATGTGTATTTAACCGTTAATTTTAAAACAACAAAACAAATACCTTGTATAATTGATTAAATGTACTATAACTTTAAACACATTGAAACTGATAGCAATACATTTCAGGTTTAATATCAACATTAATTTCCATCAGCAAATAATCATTCAATCGTGCGCGCGAGGGTCGCTTTGATTTAGAAAAGTAAAACTGAAAGAACATTATCTTTTTATAATTATTTTGGTTTTTGCATTCCAGGTTTTCGATGTTTACGCATGGCCTTAACTTTCAATAAACAATGTTCAAAGCTTATGTTTTCAGCGACTTTCAACATCTGCTTTCTGCATGCATGCTTTTCATGTTTTAAAATACTTTAGATACTCATTGTCTGCAGAATTTTAAAGAAATACATCGTAATGGCATAAACAATTCTAAACCTGATCTAGCCTTGTGGAGTCTAGAAATGCAAATAACTAACTACTGCCAGAAAATCTAAACTTGACGCAACATATAAATAAACACACACAGATAGAGCATGTACTTGCACCATGTGATAACAAACAGTAAAGTTTGTTTTATTTAACGACGCCACTGCAGCACATTGATCTTATCTTATCATCGGCATTTGAACGTGATTCATATGGTCATATTGACAGTTCTTTTTAGAGGAAACCCGCTGTCGCCACACATGCTACTACTTTTGATAACCAGCAAGGGATATGTTATATTCACTTTCCCACAGACAGGAATCATAGGATAACAATGCAGATCTGAATATATAACTGGAATATAATCCTGCATTCTACTTAACGGACAGTCGGATCGATCCTTCTCAGTGGACCCAGTTGCAGGTTGGTTAAATTCCGTTCCAACCAGTGGTCCACAACTGGTTCATCAAATGGCGTGGTGTGTGCTGTCATGTTTGTGGAAAAGTGCATACAAAAGATTCCTTGCTGCTTATCGAACAAGAGTAGCCTATGTGACGGAAGAGGGTTTCCTCTAGTGTGTCACAATTACCATAATATGAATGACGCCCAATAGCCGCTGATACGATAAAAGTCAATGTGTTCCAGTGACGTCGTTAAATAAAACAAATTTTACTTGTTTAACGGACATCTAGATGAGAATTTAACAGTCTATAATGGCGATCCCTGGACGCTGTAACTGAAAGCAGACGGAAGAAGACGTTTTGGACCTAGTTTCTTACAAGCATGCCTTTGCCAAGGCACGTCAACTGAGCCTGGAGTCTAGACGTTACAGTGTAATAAGGTGGGGTTCTGGTATCAATCATCTTCGTTTTATTTTTAGTCTTCCTGACATTATAATAATATATTACTGCAATATAATTTCATTTGAGTATTAGGAATAAAATTCCCACTATGCAATTTTCGCACATCCTGTTTCTACAAATACCAGTGAATCCTTGGTATAGTAGCAATGCTCGTTTATATTCATCCATTATTCAGTCTGAGGTAATTGTTCATCATTCAGTGAAGCGTCCAGGAGATGTCTTGTTCCACTATAAAGTTCGGCTCATCCCAGGGCTATTGATTGGCTTTACGATTGTGTCAATGCGTATGTACTGTTATAGCGTGTTGGGTTGGAACGACCTATCAACACAAAACACCCTCAGACCACCACATGCCCGTTCCTGGTAATTAATTTACAGACAAGCCGTCGTAGTGTATGAGTATCGGCCGATACCACACTGGCGGGGCAACCTGCAAGTGTTTTAATACAACCCAGAGACATTTTGTGCTTTTTATTTCCCACAAATGACGTGTGAGCCAATTTTACACTCGTTTCTCGTAGACTCTCCTTACCTTTTTGCGCCGCACGTGAGACTAATCGATAATCTTCAGAGCAGGTAGAGTATTATATGACAGGTACCGTCAAACAGCTTACTACAAGCGTGAACATATTTATGATCAACAAAAAGATTTAATTGCAAATGCAGTAATCACAACAGATGGTAGATTTTGCTATTGCGATCGTGGCCATGTGGTCATCGCGTCGGTTTATAATGTACGGCATCGTCGAGATAGCCACTTTCCCATTCTTGCAACGTTGCGTAGATAAAGTCACATAAATTAGCCACTTGAGAGTCAGTAGAGCAGTGGAATGCTGCAGAAATATCGTGTGGGTAATTATAGTTGAATGCTAACTGGGCCGTATTCCTGTTAACTCGGTGGTAAATAAACCCACAGCAGTATACTAAATCTTCTAAAATAGATTATATATAATGCTATACGAAGCAGATCCTAATGTTGTGAAAATGGTTAACATTAAATACACAGAAGACGACGTCTACAGCTATATCTGCCGTTAAATGCACTTCAATCGGCGACTCTTTACGATAAAAATTGTTTATGGGAAATTTGGAATAAGTTTTGCAATTGATTTCGTAGGATATGTCACGGAGGAAAAGCTAACATTTTCTTCCGTCCGTACTTCCCACCGAGAACGAAGAGAACCAAAGGGAAGAGTCTGCGGGACAGGTGCAGCGTAGATGCGTTCTTGATGGTAAACTCCCAGTGTTTGTTTTTTTCCTCAGGTATTTTTTCCTATGCTCTTTGTGATGCTATTTTATAGCAATTGTTGCCACGTGTCACGGCCAGGTTGCACCGGTGTTGAAACATTAATGACTCTCCTATCGAGAGAGAGAGTGAGCCAGCTAGCATTCGCTTCTTCTGATTGGAGAACGCTCTGCCGGGAATAGAGTCCTGTATACCACTTTACTTGGATCATACGTCAGGTCTATGATGGGTATGTCTAAGGTGAACTTGTTTACAAATGGTCAAGTGGTTTAAATATGCCGATGACGTCACACGGAGGTTCGGACGGATGGATGTATAATGATGTGAGTGTTCTTGGAGTTAATGGATCGCTGGCGACGCGACACCAAATATGACAATTTACTTCATAAAGCTAAAACATTATTACAGTGTTCGTCAATTCGGTAAGACTATAGTATAAGATTTATTTATGCATGCCATTTGTATATCATATTGTTGCACGCAGTCACGTTCCATCATGTGTTATGGTGGGCATGATAGCAGTACATTTTGGTAAAGTTAAAACATCTTTTCAATGTCGTCGTTTCTACAAGATAGAATAGACTTATGTACGTTATATTGCTGTAATCTGGTAATTTCCTTTAGATGACATAATGAACAAGAGTACTCCTTGGTAAAGTTAAACGATTTCAGATTTCCTCTGATCTATAAGAATATCGTGCTAACACACGTGCATAATTGTATCGTATGCAGGTGGTTCCTGTCAGATGGGGCAATGGGTAAAACGTAAATACCTCGTAGTAGAGGTAAAACATGGGTCGAATTTACAAAACAGGCGTTTCTCTTGTATGCGTATGACCACACACATTTACAACACTTAAATTGTTTTATAACAAACTAAATTCGGCCGTTTTAATGTTCAGAGCGTCATTTTGGTAAAAACACAGTGCTTGTACATTATTATTTCCACCTAAGCAGTCAGATAGTCTACTATATGTACATTGGGTATGATAAAAGACAACACTATTGTATACAGGTGTGCATATTGCTGTAGACTGTCCATATAATTGGTTATGTTGTTTTGGTTATACTAATTTAGTGTTTGTACATTGTCATATAATAGTCATTGAGAGTTCATTGCATGTGCTATAATCAAAATGACAAAAGTATCCTAACATATTATTTGCAATTTAATATTAAAAAACCCAAACACAAACATACACATACACGCACACACACAAACACACATAGAGGAAAAACGAAATATATACATTGAACACACCCAGAGAGAGAGAGAGAGAGAAAGAGAGAGAAAGAGAGAGAAAGAGATGTATAGAGAAAGAGAGAGAGAGACAGACAGAGAAACTATTGATTGCAATCAAATTTAAGGACAGCTAATACATTAATTGTTATTTTATACACACGACACACACATGTGGCAGTGTGCTTCAATGGATATGACATAATACATCTGAATAAATAGTACACGAGTTTCTAGGATATTCTCTAATGAAATGACAGATTCCAATGGTGATGCAAGATATGTTCTTTTTCAAGAACAGTTGGTAGCATCGCTATTTTGACAATGTTTCATTAATACAATGCTCGTCGATTTACCTATGCATCCTTTGGACTCTGCTTGTGTAAATAAATAAATACTTGTATTGATTATTTTGATCATACATATATTATTAACACATGGCTGACCTCTCTCATTGTGACCACGTAGTATCCAGTTTATGATGGTTATAATCCGTAAATTCTTTAAGTACAAAATCTTTAATTCCTTTCATTGTATTACTAATCTCGTATGTATCATGCCATTTATTTAGCACATATTTTGAGTGAATAATAGACGATGTTTTTGAAAGATGTTTCATCAACACATCGTTGATATATTTTAGTTGAATGTGGTCTTGTCAGGTTAGTAGGAAATGAATGGCTGACGATAACAATCCAACAGCGCCATGTTTGTGAAAAAGCAAATTAGCAAATTGCCATTGTTGAGTTTTCAATCATTCTTCTATATTACAATGTGCAGGAGATGGTGATGTACATGTTTTATTCATACTAATAATACGTTATAGATCAAACACCTTATATTGTTCGACACGTGATATGCCAGAAAGACCACTTGCTGTTTATCGGAAAGTGTAGCCTATGTGGCAGCTATGTGTTTGCTCTAAAACATTGTCAGAATGACCATACGTTTGACGTCAGATAGTCAATAATTAAAAACAATCAATTTGCATGACAGGTCATGTTGTTTAACGTCTACATTCAGAGCCAAAGTGTTATAGCAGACGCCATCAATGTGTTATAGTCTCGTTTTTAAATGAAACATGTTTTATATATGACAGAAGCACCATTCAAACTACTTTATAGTAAATGCATTCATATGCACGTGGCTTCGTCACGCACACAGCACTTGGTTCATTACAAGACGCAACTTATTGCCACCAGATTGAGTGTATTTATATCACATTATATCGGTAAGTCTCTGGTGAACACCACCATGATATTATGTTTGATTCCAGTTTATATGAAGTCAACACTCAACGTGGCTGCTGTGTTGTTAGAAACTTATAGCATTATTATTAAACGGCAGGTAACTCTCTTCGCATTGGCTTTCATTCCGTCGCACATGTGCACTATTCTGTTATTGACAGTGAACTTTAGAACTAAATACATATTGTTTCATACCTTTATGAACAGAAAAGTCACATTCAATATATCGTCAAGACTGGCGGGCAACCAACTTGGCGATTGTAACTATGTTTGTCTTATAGATAATTTAGTCCGTGAATAACGATTAAAGTTGAATATGGTAATTAACAAACACAATGAAGCATAACTAGTGTAGCTGTTGCTGGCAGCTGATGTGTCTGACTGGAGAATAATTTAGATACAGGACAGGTATGTATGTATTGTCATTTATTATTTCCTCTATTTTACAAATTTAGAATGTTTTAGACAAGATACATATCTGAGAATAGTTTAGATACAGGACAGGCATGTATGTGTTGTCATTTATTATTTCCTCGTAACTATTTTACACATTTAAAATGTTTTAGACAAGATACATATCTGAGATTAGCTTAGATACAGGACAGGTATGTATGTATTGCATTTATTATTTCCTCGTGAATGTTTTACAAATTTTAAAATGTTTTAGACAAGATAATAGTTAGATACAGGACAGGTATGTATGTATTGTGCATGATAACAGTTTGTTGCTACACTCGGTGCTCTGTGTTATCAGGAACTAACCTGATAACACTTCGAATTATTAGATAGGTATTATTGGGCCACCGGAAGTCTTCATTGCATGATAGTGTCATTTATTATTTCCTCGTAAATATTTTACAAACTTACAATGTTTTGGACAGAATAGTTTATAACGTTGTACATAGAATGATTTATACAATGTCATGTAGTATAACATAAATACTCTATATTAATAAATAATAGCTGGTGTCTGTAAAGGAGCGAGATGTAGCTCAGTCGGTAGCATGCTCGCCTTTAAAGCGGTCGGTCGTCAAATCGATCCTCAGTGGACCCACCTGCAATTTGGGCTATTTTCCGTTCCAAGCAGTGCTCCACAACTGGTTCATCAAATGCCGTGGTATGTGGGAAAGTGCATATAAAATATCCCTTGCTGCTTATCAAAAAGAGTAGCCTAGTGGTGGCAGCGGGTTTTCTTTAAAAGCAATTTGTCAAAATTACCATAATTTATGAATGACGTCCAATAGGTGATGATAAGATAAAAATCAATGTGTTCCAATGGCGTCGTTAAATAAAACAAAACTGTACTGGCGTTTGTCATATCCTACAGTGACCATTCTTTGTTCAAGCCAGTCGTCCACAGCTGGTTATCCAGCCGCTGTTTGCTCTCTTGTATATAGGACAGCATGTATTCGTATAGGATATCAGTGTTGCTTATTAAACAACAGTTTACTCGACGGTAGAGGGTTCTTCTGAAAACAATATGTAAATACGGTATGTTCGCAGCTAATTGCCTCTGATTAAACAGTGTATGAGAGTGTTAAACACATATGCAATGACCTTTTTAGATCAACATGATGAATTTAGATGAATATAATACATGTATTTGTAAAACATAGTTTTATAGTAAAGACCATCATTTGTTTTATCTATAATAAATGCATATTTCCAATTGAAATGCACCCTTCTCGTTCTGGGTAGAGCATCCGAGTCTATCGGATTTGTCCAGGAGTGTGTTCGAATACCTGTCAGGTCAGGTCAAGCTGTTTAACGTCTACGTTCAGACCCAGGCTGTTATAGCAGACGCCTCTCCTAGTCAAGGTCAAATTTTAACGTCAACGTTCAGAGCCATGCTGTTATAGCTGGGCGCAGTTTATGATTTTATCCATCTACCACGTCCGGGACAGGAAATAAAAGATGAATCTTTCTCCATCACCTACACGTATACATGGAGGTAATGACTAGTGAAGTGTCTGATGGCAGTTTGTGTACTGAGCTTTTCAAGATACACAACAACACATCCATGAACTAATCTATCACCATGCCAACACATCCCAACTTAAACGTCTAGGGAGCACGTTTTAATGGCAAATCACAAGTTCATCAGTAACCTTCTGATCCCACATGTATACGGGAATAACCTTTTGATAAACACATTGACGTTGATCACGCTAATAAGTCTAGCATACCAATATGAGCGCCGTTCTGCGACATAATGCCCATTAATTAACACAGTTTCTTCATTAGATTATATATACAATACTGCCAGTCAAGGATGTTTTTAGAATACAGAATATATTGAGTCTGCTTTGTTGTGTTATTGTATATAAAATATGGATGTCTGTTCGTTTGTTATTAGAACATGGTAAACTAGATCTCATTTGAGAACAGTTAAAGTCATTATAAAATAAAATATCATTTGGCGTCAAAGAATAGGAACAATGATCCCATTTAATGCAATATTTCTATAATAAATTAGTATTTAAAATTCTTTTGAAGTGCTGTGGTTTCATGTATGGCATGGATTTTCATTAAAATAACATAGTTTCGGTAACATTCACTACGATTGCAATTGATATGCATACGGTATTTGATGTCGTGTTGTTACCGACAAAAATTAATGGATTTTTTTTTTATTAAACTGATTAATTTCAGAGCTGTTGATAATAAACGGAATACAGACAAGGAGATAAAAGTAAAATAAAACTATATCGCTGAAAAGAAGAAAACACGTTTGTTTTATTTAACGAATCCATGACTAGAGCATTGACAAGAAGAAAATTGAAGATAGTTTATTCATATAATTTTATTATTTTTATAAATAAGATTAAAATGTTTCTAACTCACCCCAGGGGCAAATAAGCAGCAAGGGATCTTTTATATGCATTTTTCCACAGACAGAACAGTACATACCACGGCCTTTGATGAACCAATTGTGGACCACTGGTTGAAACGGAAAATAGCCCAAACTGCAGCTGGGTCCACTGAGAAGGATCGATCCGACCGCTTCAAAGGCAGGCACGCTATCAACTGAGCTACATCCCGCTCCCTAACCTACATGTAGTTGTAGAACGTCAGGCTGAAGTACCATGGCATGTACGATCGAGTATTTGGTGCGGTACGGTGCAACCTTAAAACGATACAATACTGAAATATGGATTACCATCATGACGTGATTTTCCACTGCATTGTACCCTGATATGAGATAGCACATAGTCGTAATTACTATCACAGAGGGGGCTAAATCAGTGCACTTATTAAGTACCAAATGATGGAAATGAAAACATCATGGATTGTTATTCATTTTAAACATAATGGATTTGTTATTCCTGCTTCAAAAACGGCGTCTTCAAAAGAAAACTAAGAAATTACTTTGGAGTCTTAATTAATTCCCTTGCATTTTTTTTATCTCAAATTTAAATTGCTTTTTTTTCTTGTGAAAATAGAGACTAAATAGTAGTGACAACAATTGTGATCGGTGAACTAAATGTCTATGGAAGACCGTGATGTAAATCGTATAGGTATGTGGTCGTAACATACGTAATACAGTCCAACATGGTCAAGCGACCACCTGTAATAAGCAGCCACCTGTCTTGAAAGGTAACCTTTATTTTCTCCTAAGTCAACTAATTTAGTACAATATAACCTGTATTAAACAGCCAACTGTCTCGAAAGGTTACATTTATTTTCTCCCAAATCAGCTAATTAATTTTAATACAATATAACCTGTATTAATCAGCCAATTCTCTTACGAGGCCACATTTTGTTGCTCATTTAGGTGGCTGCTTAAAACAGGTATGACTGTATTAATAAAATATTTTGAATCGAATCGAGAGGGACAGTGAGCATTCAAAATCAATAATAAAATATATCTTATATCTTGATGGGTATCTTAAATACCAGTAGGCCTATCATCCCATGTTGATTATCTAACAAGAGATGCCACACTATATGACGACAGCGGAATTCTGATCTCTTACTAACCTGTGTCCTTGGAAGGGACTGAATTACTTGTCAAAAACAAGCTATGTGACTCCTAGTTGAGTAGAAAAAAGTAACGTTTTGTTTTATTTAACGACGCTATTGGAGCACATTGATTTTTATCTTATCAGCGGCTATGTGTTCCAGTGGCGTTGTTAAACAAAACAAACTTTACTCTTTTTTTTGGAAGGGACTGAATTACTTGTCGAAAAAAGGTAATGTAAAGTTTGTTTTATTTAACGATGCCACTGGAGCACATTGATTTTTATCATATGAGTAAACCTATGTACTAGTATACAGGACACATGAGGTCAGGTCAAATTGTTTAACGTCTACGTTCAGAGCCACGCCGTTATGGCAGACGTTCGATAAACAGCCAGGGATCTTTTATATGCAATTGTGCGAGGTGTTTTTTCAGGATATGAGTAAACCTATGTATACAGAAAACGAGGTCAGGTCAAATTGTTTAACGTCTACGTTCAGAGCCACGCCGTTATAGCAGACGTTCGATAAGGAGCCAGGGATCTTTTATACGCAACTGTGCGAGTTTTTTTTCTCTTCAGGATATGAGTAAACCTTTGTATACAGAACATACGTTGTTTAACGTCTACGTTCAGAGCCAGGCCAGAACACATAATGCTAGAAATAAAATAAGTGTCTCTGGGGAGCATTACTGACGGTACAATCAGGATGCGAATACGAGAGATAATGTATTATGCTTCATTACCGATTAGCTCAGATGCACGCATCAACACACAATCTAGATCCGGAATCTAGAGTCTAATTGCAACAGTTCTTTTTACCACTGTCTTTCCCAAGAACATAGTGATCTCAATACCAATGCCAATGCCAAAAGTTTGACGTGCTTTCATCACTAAATAAGTGTTCAAGCACGCCTTTCCTGGCCACGGACTCTGGAAAGCCAGAGTCCCTGTCCAGGACAGGAATATATCTCAATAATATATACCTTTGTATATATAGGATAGGATATGCTGTTTAACGTCTACATTCATAGCCAGGCTGTTATAGGATATGCCCCTTGGTTAGTTATGTTTATGTTTGTGCTTACATATAATTAAGCCGTCAAGGCATGCGATTTTTAATCTCGGTATCGACTCCAACCCAGAGAAAGTGCTCCGCCAGGCTCAATGGAAAGGTGTTTCTACTTACACCGACCAGTGGTTCCATAACTGGTATAACAAAGGCCATGGTTTGTGCTATCCTGTCTATGGGAAAACGCATATAAAAGATCCCTTGCTGCTTATCAAAAAAGAGTAGCCGAACTAGTGTTGCGGTAGCGGGTTTCCTCTCTTCTACTAACATTAATATCTGTCCTGGACAGACAGCTCAGGAAGGTAAGCTGTGTGTCCGTGACAGCGTGCTTGAACATTAATTGGACTTAAGCACGAAAATAAATATAACCTATTACATTTAACAAGCAAATGACTAATTGTTGTTGATGTGGTAAACTTGTTTTTAATTCATACACACAATGGATTACTAGCATTCATTTCGAAATATTAACATGTTATTCCGAAACAATTTTATAACCAAATAATATTTGTTTTATTAGTCATGAGATTGTCTCAAGCGATCTCAAATTCTATATTTCTGTACCCGCCCCCATATCTGCCTCCTTGCCGCACGCATACTCTGACAAAGAAGCAATGATTAATTATAGTGTAAACGATTGTAAAAAAATATATCAGCAGTTCCTGCTTGCCATACATGGTTACCTAAGTGTGAAAGTTGACATTAGATTGCAAGTGAACAAATGAATTACCTCATACTGCAAGAAAAAAGCCATAATAGTTATTGCGAGAAGTGAATAGAATGTTGAGTACATGACGGCATAGCAGACACAACTTGACTCTGTAAGACGACATCACAGGATGCTGAAGACACTCGACTCTACAATCCCGGTATTGAACCACTTGTATCATTGTAGAAAGCCAGTGAATGCAGATTTTCAAATAAATCACGTCGTTTAATCAGTGGAGGTGCCACAGCTACTGTCACGTAGTCGACAGAGCTACCTCATAGGCTATCACTTTTTTTTAATTAGCAGCAAGTAATCTTTTTCTCTAAGATAAAGATCTTGAATTTTTTGGTTTAGCAGCAAGTATTCTTTTAGGAGCATTTGCTATAAGATAAGGCTATCCAATATTTCGGT
>JAUTWP010234415.1:0-14785 GCA_033042655.1 Cyathermia naticoides | reverse complement strand
CACAAAACCCCGTAGAACAAGAGGGAGCTTATGAGTTACCAGAGGCACAGCTTGATAGATTTCTTATGAAAGTTGTGGTTGGTTACAACACAAGAGCAGAAGAGTTAGATATAGCTAGAAGAGTAGCAAACAACAGTTTTGGAACCATTCAGCAAGTGGCAAGTATACATGACTTAGAGCTTATACGTGAAGAGGCGATGGCTGTTCATATGGACTTTGAGGTTGAACGTTACATGATAGAGTTGGTCTTTGCAACCAGAGAACCAGAGAAGTATCTGTTAGAGGAGATAGCCCCATACATAGAGTATGGAGCAAGTCCAAGGGCAAGTATAGACATGTACAAGGCTGCTCGTGCTATTGCCTACCTAAAAGGTCGTAAATATGTGTCACCTTTAGAGGTTGCTTATATTGCTAAGTCGGTCTTGCGTCACCGTATAGTACTCTCATATGAAGCACAGGCTGAGGGAATCACTCAAGATATGATTATAGACAAGGTATTGGCAACAGTGCCAATTCCTTAGGTTGAGTAGATGAAGATAAAAAAGGTTTTACTAAAAGCAAGAAAACAAGTCTTTGGAGAGATGCTAGGAAACAATGCATCGTTGTTTCAAGGAGAGGGTTTTGAGTTTACTGAGCTAAGAGAGTATGTTCATGGTGATGATGTTCGTAAAATAGACTGGAAAACCACAGCAAAACTGGGTAAACCTTTTATTAAAATCTATCGTGAAGAGCGTGAACTGAACGTGGTTACAGCTCTTATGATGGGGGGTTCCTCTTACTTTGGTACAGTAAAACAGAAGTCAGAACTCATGGCAGAACTGACAGCACTTCTTGGTTTTTCAGCTGTTAAAAATGGAGACCTTTTTTCAAATATTATCTTTGCCGATAAGCTCTACAGTATGAGTAAACCCAACAAGAAATTTTTTGCTATAGAGAGTGCAGTTAGAGAGGTTGAGAAGTTTGATATGTTGGGAAAAAAGAGTGACTATAAATCTTTTTCGGACACACTCTATAAACGTATAAGAAAGAAATCACTACTTTTTATTATTTCAGATTTTGTGGGTGAAGTTGACTTTGCATTGCTTAGTAAAAAACATGACGTAGTAGCACTCATTGTTCGTGATAAGTTTGAAGAGGAACCTGATGAGCTGGGGTATTTACGTATTTTAGATATGGAAGGTGGTCAGAGCTTTGAAGGAAACATCGGTCAGAGTGAAGTAAAAGCCTACAAAGAAGCACTTACTGAAAATGATAAAAAACTTTATGCTCATTTCAAAAAAAGTGCTATCCGTTTTACAAAAATCTATACAGATGAAGAGCCTTATATAAAGTTGGCTAAGTTATTGGGAGCGAAGTAATGAATAGTGAATTAAGAGATATAAAACCTCTACTTGAAATTCCAGACTATAGCTATACACTTTTTATAGTATTGGCTCTTTTTATGGGGATTATTATTTTAACTTTACTTTATACTTTTTTTAGAAAATTTTTCTCAAATCGTAAAAAAAATATGAAAAAAGTTTACCTTCAACGTCTAAAAAATGTTGATTGGGAACACAGTAAACAAGCTGCTTATGAGGTAACTTATTTTGGTAGACTGTTAGCTGATGAGCCAAGAGCAGAGGAGATTTACAATCAGATAGTTCCTCTGTTGGAACCTTATAAATATAGAAAAGAGGTTCCCAAGGTAGATGAGGTAACGCTTAGACAATACAATCTTTTGGTACATATGATTGATGAAACAGTTTAGCTTTGAATATCCTTGGCTCCTGCTACTCATACTTCTTTTTTTGTTTTGTGCAAAGTTTTGTAAAGTAAAAGGTAGAAGCATCTATTTCCCTCATTTGGAGTCACTTTTAGTCTCTAATGTTCGTCATAGTAGTCTCTTGGCATTTCTAAAGTGGTTAACCATAGTTATGGCACTTCTTGCTTTGGCTTCTCCTTTCTTTACCAAAGAGTATAGTAACTCTAAAAAAAATGGGCGAGACATAGTACTGGTCATAGACACCTCTGGCTCTATGCAACAGGGACGTTTTGACATGCAAAACCTCTCTAAAAATAAGTTCGATGTAGTAAAAGAGGTAGCAAGTGATTTTGTTCTTCGTAGAAAAGATGACCGTATAGGTCTTATAACCTTTGCAGATGTTGCGTTTGTTTCGTCACCTTTGACCTTTGAAAAAGAGTTTCTAGCCAAAATCATAAACATGCAACGCTTAGGTATAGCAGGGCAAAAAACAGCTATAAACGATGCCTTAGTTCAAGCCTATGCCATGCTCGACCGTTCTCAGGCTAAGTCAAAAATAGTCATACTCCTAACCGATGGTATAGACAACATGAGTAAAGTCTCTGTAGCCGAGGTGAGTAACCTCATAGCCATAAGTGACATAAAACTTTATACCATAGGAATAGGGGCTACTCGTGACTATGATGGTCGTTCTTTAGAAGCCTTTGCAAAAGCAGGTGAGGGTGAAGCCTTCGCAGCGACAAACTCTGAGATGCTTCATGAGATTTATGCAAAAATAGATACTTTAGAGGTGACAAAAATAGATGACAAAAAAGTTGTTCAGCAGATTTACCTCTATATCTATCCACTTTTTATAGCTATTTTATCTCTCTTATTGTTCATATACTTTAGAGTTATGGGAGGTTCCAAATGAGTTTTGTAACACCTGAGTTTTTATGGATGATGGGTATTCCCTTAGTTATATTTACCTATTTTATCTTGACTCATAAAGATAAGTTTTTACAGATTTTTGATGAAAAAGTACTAGAGCGTCTAACAGCTGGTGATGACTCTCTACCTTTGGTTATTCGTAATCTCATACTCATATTGGCACTTTTTTTCATGATAGTTGCCGTTGCACGTCCCGTCATAGACCATGGAGACAAAGTCGTTCAGTTAGAAGGGCTTTCTGTGGTAGTGGCACTTGACATTTCTGGTTCTATGCGTTCTAAAGACATGTACCCCAACCGTTTAGAGTTTGCCAAGAAAAAGATAAACCAACTACTAGACAACATGCCAAACGACGACGTAAGCCTCATAGCTTTTGCTTACTCTTCGTTTATGTTGGCTCCTTTTACATCTGACAAAGAGACTTTAAAACTTTTGGTAGAGGGTGTAAACGACCAGTACATAAACATGGGTTCTACAGACTTCACAGCCTTGGGTGAGTTTACCGTTGAGTTACTAGAGAAGAAAAAACCAAAGATAGTGGTTATATTTTCAGATGGTGGAGACAAAGAACAACTGGTAAAGTTTGAAAAGCTAGTAAAGCAAAAAAACATAGCCCTATATGTAGTATTAGTAGGAACAAAAGAGGGTGCTCCAGTACTTAGAAAAAATGGAAAAACCATCATGAAAGATGGAAAGCTAACCATAAGCCAAAGAAATGACGAACTAGGAGAAATAGCCGTACAAAACAATGGAGCATTCATAGTAGCCAACTCTGGTGAAAGCGACATAGAAGAGCTAGTAAGCACCATAAAAGATCAACACCAAAACAAAGAGAAGGGTGAAGTGGTCATCCATGATAGAGAGGAGTTTTTTTATTATCCTCTTGGGATTGGGGTATTGTTTTTGTTGCTGGGGTTTGGGTCTTTGCCTAGGAGAGGGTAGAAAGATTTTTAAAAAGTGTTACTTTTTTAACTTTTTTAAAAAGTAATAGTTATATTTTTTAGATTCTTTTTTTCATTATTGTTAATAATCTTCTAACTTTTTTACATATCTATTAACAAATAAATATATAAAATACTTCTATCTAAGGAATAATTCACTCAGCATACCAATAAACAGCACTTTACCAAACTATTATGCTTAATAAATATAATTTAAATAACTTAATTTATAGTTATATATAATACGAGAAAATAGAAATAAACTTTAAAATATATTTAATATTTATACTAAAAAAATACTTTATTTTTAAATAATCTTATTGATTTATAATAATTGAAATATTTAAGAGTATAGGGGTTAAATATGAAAGTTGATGTAATTGAATTGGGAAATGGTCAAAATATGCTTGTAGAAGTTTTAGAGATAGAGCTTTCGGATGAGGTTAAAAATAAAATAAATCAGAATAAAAAAGCAATACCTTCAGATTTACCAGAAGGTGCTGAGCCTATAGGTGTAATTGATGATATTAAAATGTCAATGGAGCTTTTGAAAGATGATTTAAAAACCATTGCTTCTACGGTACAAGATTCTTTTAAAGAGAATCAGCCAGATGAGTTTTCAGTAGAAGTAAATTTTGGATTTGCAGGTAAAGGGGCTATCCCTTTTATTGTTTCTGCTAAATCAAATGCGAGTATTAAAGTTAAGGCAACTTGGAAAAAAGAGAATTAAGATGGGTATTGTTGTTGTCCGAATACTTATAGAAGATTCTCAGGACGTAAAGAGATTTAATGGAACAGCTTTTTTTATAGATAATCAAACTCTAATTACAGCTAAGCATGTTGTTATAAATTCAATTCTAAATGGGTATAAAGTTTATCTTAGTGATATTCCTGATGGAGGGAAATACCTAATTCATAATAATGATATTGAACTGTGTGAGAGAGATATAGCAGTAATAAAAGTTAAGAAAAGTTTTAATATTAAAAATCTAGAGTTTACCAATGAATTAAAAGTTGAATCATTAGTAAAATTGATTGGTTATCATAATGAAGATGGTAGTAAAAATATTTATCATCATAATGTTAGTGGATATATTAATAATAGGCATACCTATGAAATTCAAGATGCACGGACACATGGATTAAGTGGCTCTCCTATTATGCTAGATGGTAAAATTTGTGGTGTTGCACAAGCAATAAGTACTAAAAAAGGAGTCACGTATATTATTCCTATTAGTGAGTGTATTTTACCTTTAATTCAAAATAATTTAACTAGTTTAAAAGAGAAAGAGAAAGAGAAAGAGAAAGAGAAAGAGAAAGAGAAAGAGAAAGAGAAAGATTTTAGTAAAATTTTAGATAAATCTTCTTTTCAAATTTTTCTATCACGAAGATATGAAAACACTCTTGATTATGAAGAAGAGATAGAAAAGATTTTTTCAAAAAAAGAGTTTGATATTAAACTTTTTCCTATCTATAAATATGATTTTAATTTACTAGAAAAATTTAGCAGGCTGTTTAATATAGATGAAGTTTCAATTGAATCAAATATACATGATAAAGTTAAAAATAGTAATGATAAGTATTTATTAATTATTAAGGATTTTGAGAATATTGATATAGAAGTTAAAGATAGGTTTGCAAACCTCTTAAGAAGTTTAATTGAAGACCATAAAAATTTTTATATTATTATATTTGGAGAGAAAAAACTTGCACAACTTGCTTATGAGAATGGGAACATGTCGCTTTTTAGTAATGCAACAGTTGAATTTTTAGAAATAGAAAATAGTATTTTATCTCAGGAAATCCTTGATATTACAGGTTCTCATCCAAAATTAAATAGTATATGTGAAAGTATGGAACAAGGGAAGGAAATAGAATTTTATAGAAGTTCTTTAATAAGTTCACCAAATTTACAAATGATATTTAATGGGTATAAAGATAAAGAAAAATTATGTCGCTATTTTGATGAAAATAATTTTGGTATATATAATCCTTGGCATACTGATGAATTGATTCGTGATTTATTTTGGGAAAATCTTTTAAGAGAGGAAGAGAATAAATTAGTTTGGAGAAGTGATTTTATTAGAAAAATAGGAAAGGGATTAAATTGCATATAATAGATTTGATGTATTTTATGGCTTATCCACTTGTTCCTTTCTTGATTTATATTTATATCTATATTTATAAACCAATAGATAGAATTAGGGAAAAACCTAGAAAATTATTTAAAATTTCACCGTTAGAATTAGAATCATATGTAAAAAAAATTAATACAGTTAAAACATTAGATTATGTCTTATCTAAATTTGGTATATACAAGGAACCTATAGATAATGTTATAGATAAGGAACAGATAGATTTTATAGTTAATTTTATAGCTAATGGTTTTACAAAGAAAAATATAGAATATTTTTCTTTAAAAGCAAAATTGAAAATAGAATTGATAGAAAGTAGAAGTTTTTTATATAGAATTACTATAGAAGAAGATTTTTCTTTAAATTTTCAATCTTTTTATCTATATATCAATTCTGATACAAATGATTTATCTATAGATATTGATAAAATGAAAGAGAAATTAACCATTATTCTTTCCTATTCAAAAGTGCAACAAGAACAGGTTCTTAATTTAAAGAACACATCTTCATTTGCATATAATAAGGTGATTAATCCAACTTTTGAAGAGATTATGAAATTATTTTTAGCTAAAAATTATATAAAAGCGTTAGAAAATATTTTTGCTAAATATGTTGAGCCAAAATATCTTTCTCCTTTAAATAGTAAATTGATAAAATATAAGTATATTGATAGAGAAAAGTTAGACATTGTATATGATTTGAATCAAGAGCTAAAGAACTTATTTGTTATAGGTTCAAGAGATTCTAGAAGAACATATTTATTAGACTTGATAAGTGAAAATTTTAAAAATGATAAAAATATTGATGTTATTCGTTTAAATAAGAGAGAGATAGATGAATTTATAGAATCTATTAGTGAAAAGATAAAAGGTTTAAATAGTAAAAGAAAAATAATATTTTTAATTCACAATATTGATGATTTAATAAAAGATGAATCATTTCATAAGGTATTGAATTATTTTAAAGAGATAAATACTCAAAAGAATATTTTTTTCATAATAACAGGATTTTGGGAATTATATAAAGAGCTAAATATAAAAGAAAAATTTCCATTACAAAACTTTTCTAATATTAAAGAGATTAGTGATAGATTAGATAGTGAAACTGCTATAAATATGATTCGTGACTCAATGGATATTATAAATATAGAGTATAAGAGAGAAGAATTAAAGACAATTATTGATAATAGTGGAGGTAAATTAACTTTAATTAATTTGATTTATCAAGAATTATTAAATACTTTACCTATAAAAGGTATTATTAAAAATGAAGATATTAAAGAAGTGTTGCATAGTTCAAAGGTACTAAATGAGATAAGAAGATTAAATAATTTTGATAGTGGCTTAGAAAGAATTATTCTTTATTTGGTAGTTGATAAGGATAAATTTACATTTAAAGAGTTGGTTAATGATTTAGATGAACATGGTATTAATTCAACAATGAATGATATAAAATATTTTCTTAGAAAATTAGTATTGAGTGATGTTTTTGTAGAAAAAGGTGAATATTTTATGTTTAGAATACCTCTTTTAAAAAATCTATTATTTGAAGAGAGAGGAAATATAGATAATGAGATTCAAGAGTTTAATAATTTTGTTCCAATTGTAAATACTATAAAAGCAAATCCAAAAGAGCTTTATAAGGTTCCTTACTTTGATTTATATAAAGTATATAATCAGTTAAAAAGAACTAAGTTAATAGATACTGTTGTTAATGAATTGAGTATTGAAAAAAGTTCATTTATAATAGTAAAAGATGGACTTAAAAGTAATAATAAGAAGTTTGATAAGATTATATCTTTATTCGTAGATAGATTAAACTGTAAGTATGAGAAAGGGAAAAATTTTTATTTAATTAATGAATTAAAAGATTTTCCATTAAGAATAGAAGAGTTTAAAATATATTTTTCTTCAGAAAAAGATTATGGATTAATAAGTAGTTTGTTTAGTGGTGAAAAAGTTACATTGATTATTAACATAAATAGTATAGAGACTCAAAATAAATTTCATAAAAGAACAATGGATAAAGGTGATAAGTTAATTGCTCCAAAATCAAATGAAATTACAAAACTTTTTTTAGAACCTAATCCTAAAGAGCTTTTACTGGATATATTTTCTAGACATTTGAGTTTAGATAATATCTCACCATATCAAGTAACAAGAGGTGTAGATAATGCATCAATATTTTTTGGCAGAGAAAAAATTATTAAAGATATTACCCAACGAAATCCGAGAAACTATCTTATTGTTGGAGCAAGAAGAGTCGGGAAAAGTTCTTTACTAAAAGCATTACATAGAACATATACGAAAAATAAAACAGTAAAATCTCTGTATTTTACTTTAGCAGACAGTAATTTAAAGAAAAAAATAATTGATGAATTAACTCCACCTGATAAAGATATTAATAGTTTTTCTGAGTTAAAACTTTATTTAAAACAAGAAGATAAAAAGTATGTATGCCTCATTGATGAAGTTGATGATTTTATAGAATATGACAAAAATAAAAATTATGAATTTTTAAAA
This sequence comes from Cyathermia naticoides, assembly GCA_033042655.1. Lineage (NCBI taxonomy): Eukaryota > Metazoa > Mollusca > Gastropoda > Neomphalida > Neomphalidae > Cyathermia > Cyathermia naticoides. The sequence continues at coordinate 6,513 of JAUTWP010234415.1, read as the reverse complement.
TCATTAAGAGAAATGAGTGAAGAGGGGTATATATCTTTTGTATTAGCAGGTTTTTGGCAACTTTACAAATCTAAATTTGACCATCAATCTCCATTATTGAATTTTGGAGATTTTATTGAAATTGGAGAGCTTGAAAGTGAAGCATGTCATAATTTGATAAAAAAGCCAATGTCAGTTATGCATATAGTATTTGAAGAAGATTCTTTGATTGATGATATTGTTAATAAAATGGGACAAAAAGCTCAATTGATATCTTTAGTATGTCAAGAGTTAATGGAAGATAAAAGTATGCATAGAATAAGTATAGATGGAAAAGAAAATGCATTGATAACAAAAAAAGATGTAGAGAGAGTTTTTAAAAATAGTAAAAAAATTAGAACAGAACTGGTACATTGGGTGAAGTTAGAAGATGATAAAAAGGGTGAATTTTTACGAAGATTAATTATGTACGGTATGCTTAAAAATGATACTTTTGAGCTTGAAGATGTTCAGAAGTTTTTAAAAAATCATGATATTTATATTGATTTATCAGATGTTGAATATCATTTAGAACTTTTAGTTTTAAGTTTCTTTTTTAGAAAAGAGATTTATTCATATAGTTTTAGAATACCTTTACAACGTGAACTTTTATTGGAAGATAATATTGATATGCAAATTAGAGAAGCAGTTTTCAGTTTAATGAGAGAGGGTGTTTAACTTTTTTCTACGGAGTATAATATTGGAAAATTACTTTATAATAAAATAAAACTGATGATTTTTCAACTCATAGGCACTCTCTTCACCTTTAGAAAACATTACTTTTTTTGGCTTCCATAAACTTATATTAACCTAAAAAGTATGATAGTTACATTTTTAGGTTTTTATAGTTATTTTTTTGTATGTATTAAAAATTTTATATGATTAATAGGAGATGTAAGAGGTGGTATTTAATTTTTGAATAATTAAGATAAGATAAAATTTTATTTCTGAAAGGGCTTTGTCCTCTATATTTTTAAGAAAAGATGGAAAAACCATCATGAAAGACGGAAAGCTAACCATAAGCCAAAGAAACGACGAACTAGGAGTAAGCACCATAAAAGCCCAACACCAAAACAAAGAGAAAGGTGAAGTGGTCATTCATGACAGAGAGGAGTTTTTTTATTATCCTCTTGGGATTGGGGTGTTGTTTTTGTTGCAGGGGTTTGGGTCTTTGCCTAGGAGAGGGTAGTTATTAGAGTATATAATTGTTACTTTTCAACAAAAATACAATTAACTCGTATTATAATACATATAATATACTAATTTCAAGGATTATAATATGAGAAATGTAATTATAGCTCAAAATAGACATTGGCAGAAGAGGTATGAAAATCTTTATGAACGTGTTGTATTTCAAAAGTTAGAGAGAAATTTACAAACAAAACATATTCAAGTAATCCAAGGTATACGCCGTAGTGGTAAGTCTACACTTTTTAAACTACTTATTAATCATCTTACACAAACCATTGACCCTGAAGAGATACTCTATGTTAACTTAGATGACCCCTTTTTTACTCCCTATAGAGATGATGCTAGTAAATTTTATGAGATTGTTACCGAAGCCAAAAAATTGACACAAAAAGAGGTGAAGTATCTTTTTTTAGATGAAGTACAAAACATGAAAGGTTGGGAGAGTTATGTTAAGAGTGTCTATGACGGTGAGATATTTAGCAAAATTTTTGTAACGGGTTCAAACTCTACCTTATTGGAGGGTGAGTTAGCCACACTTTTAACAGGAAGATATCTATCGGTTCAAGTACATCCATTGAGCTTTAAAGAGATACTGAATATTAACCATATTGAGAGTTATATGCAACAGGTTAAAGAACAACCAAAAGTACTTAAACTGGTGGATGATATGATGGAACACGGTTCATTTGTAGAGGTTTATGAACATGATGAAGTGTTTAGAAGAGATATTCTTAACAGTTATTATCAGACCATTTTGTTAAAAGATTGTGTAGCAAATCATGCTCTACGTGATGTGAAGAGTTTTAAGGAGCTTAGTTATTATTTACTTTCAAATATTACTTCTCTCTACTCTTACAGTTCACTAGGAAAAGCAGTAGGTATTAACGACAAAAGTGCAAAAGAGTATCTCTCTTATCTTGAAGAGAGTTATTTATGTACAGAGCTTAGACAGTTCTCTTTTTCATTAAAAGAGCAACAGAGTGCTAAGAAAAAAATCTATTTTAATGATAATGGTTTTGTCTCGTTGAGTTTTAAATTCTCATCAAACCATGGGAAACTATTAGAAAATTTGGTTTTAACAGAGTTAATTAAAGCTGAGTATGAAGTCTACTTTTACAATAAAAATTTTGAATGTGATTTTTTAGCTAAAAAAGAGGGAAAAATTATTGCTATTCAAGTTTGCTATGAGCTTAATGATGAAAATAGAAAAAGAGAGTTTAATGGTTTAAAAAAACTTCCTTTTGAAGTAGATAAGAAGTTAGTTTTAACCTACAACCAAAACGAAGAGGTAGACGATATAAAGGTTATTCCATTTTGGGAGTTTTTTGCTTAGGAGAAAAGGGTATACGTTTTTTTTCTCGAATCTCATGCAGAGGTAAGAGGTGGTACTTAATTTTTGAATCATCAAGATAATCCTATCATTTTGTAAGATTTTCTTTTTCATAAGGAAGATTATACGTATTTCTTCTTTTTATTAAAGTTTATTCATCTAATTATAGATTAGGGGCTAAAAATACTATTTATAACGTGAAAGCCTCTCCTCACATAAAGTCTCTTTTGTCTCTTTCTCTCCACTGTTAACGATTCCAACTATCGTTCTTGTTTGTGAAAAGACTTTAATTGAAAGTAAAATATTTTTTACTAAACCCTTCACCTTGGTTAAATCTTTTTCCAGATGTACCAATTTCAGTAATATCTCTTATATAGAATTGAATTGGTTTGTCATTTATTATTAATCCCTTAAGTAAAGCTTTTTCCCCAAATTGAGCGTACAGCATTATTGCCATAGCTGAGACACTTTTTATTACCATTTCTAAACTTGCGTTAGATAGATTCTCTTCTCTATTATGTTTAGTTTTATTATATTGATTGTACCAATCAAGTGATGTAGTTGGGTTAGAAGAGTTCCAATTCTCAAATGGTCTTTGTTCTTCTAATTCATGATATTCAATCCATTTAATTGAATATTCATTTAATTTTAAGGGTTCAAGTAGCTTTACATAATCATTTGTACTGTATCTTTCTTTTCTATAATTATTAGCTTTTAATATACCAACAAAAGAGGATTCAACTTCCATACATGAGAGCAATAATAGATTTCTTGTTTTCATTCCAAATGAGTTCAAATTTGATGAGTTTGGATGGATAGTATTAAAAATATCTTTGAGTTCGTGTATAAGGGTATATGTTGACATAATAGAGTTTCTAAAAATTTTATCATATTGAGGAAGAATGGATTTCATATCATTTTCACCAATACCTATTCTCCATATTCTAGGATAAAGTTCTCCAATATTAACAATGATTTTATTCTCAGGGTATTGAATGTTTTCAATATTATGTTCACTTATTGTTGCCTCAAAAAATGATTGACTGTCTTTTCTTAAGTATGCTTGTATATTATTGTTATTTTGTTTGTAAAATATTATATATTCATTAGTCCCATGCTCTTTATAATATATTTTGGTCAATATAATCTCCTATATTTATGGTTGTTTATAAAAATTTTTAAAGTATTATAGTATCTTTTTCTGTTCCTAACTTGCTATATTGGGAAGGATAAGATTCTACTTATTCTAAGTCTTTCATATTTGGTTTTTTTCCAAAAAAGATTCTATTTATAGTTTCTCCTTCTCTCTTTCTCCATATATTATTTGTATAAAGGAAAAGTTGTTTTGAAAAATTATTTATTTCATTTTCATTTTTTGTTAATTTAGATAAAGCATCTTGATTATCTACAAGAAATTTATGAATATCTTTAATTTTTATATTATTATCATGGTATTGAGTAGCTAGTAGTTTATACTTTAAAAATTCAATATTTTTATCTAAATTTGAAAATAAGTGTATATCCTTTGATATTATTTCTGCAATTATTTTGATTTTCTTTTTTCTAGCATTAGGTAAATTAAATCTTATAAGAAACCATCTTAATATAGAAAAAATTAAAATTATTATTCCAAATGTTTTAAATAGTTGAATATACCTTTGGTCTAATAATGGTTGAAAGTTTTTAGAATCATATTTTCTAGTTTCTAAATTAGCTTTAGTAGTGTAAACTTCATAATGTATATTATCGATACCTCCAAATAATAAAGTTACTTTTGGACTACTTTGACTTAAAGTAGTTCTTTTCATAAGTTCAATAGTAAAAGTTAAATTAGCTTTAGTATGAGTTTCATTTAAATATTCAAGTTTGATATTTTTTATAGATTCTTTTATACCATACTCTCCAATTATAGATGTCCCAATAATTTCTAATTTTTTATCATTGTTAGAAGAAATTTTCATATGTATAGGAATACTTTGTATGTCATTTTTACCATTATTAGTGAATATAAATTCAGCTTGGGAAACTACAGAAATTTCTTTATCACTTTTTCTTATAGTTATTGTTGGATTTTCTGTGTTGAATTCCTCAAATATATTAGCAGTAAAATTTAATTTAAAATCAATGAAATTCATTTCATTTGTTTTGATTGTTCTATATTCTTCTATTCCAAAAGTTAGTATTGCACCAAGTAATATTAAAAATAATTCTTTTATAAACATTAACTATTTCCTTTGTTTTTTATATTATTTCTAAAGATAGTATCTAAAAAACTTTAATATTTTAAAATATAATTTTTTTAGAAAATACTTCAATATTATGCTAAAATAAAAAATATAAGAAAAAAGGGGAGCTTGTATCCATGAACATACCAAATCACATACATTTTGGACTAGGATTTGGTTTTAAATATCAATATCTATTAAGCACTCTTCTTCATGCTTTAATGACAGGTAATAATCTACTCTCTAATAAAAATAAAAATGAAGCTTGTCAAAAATATATGATTAAAAAGTTAGCTAAAAATCCTTCTATTCATGCTAATGTTCCTATATTTATGAAAAATATAAAAAAGATATTTCCTGAGATTGAAAAATTAAACTATAAGAAAGATGCTTTGCTTTTACTTGAGGGGGAAGATGGATTTTTTGAAGATATTAATCTTTTTACAACCCATAATGAAAGTTCTAAAATTAATTTTATTCAAGTAAAAGGTAGTGATAGTGCTTCTGCTAAGTATAGTTTAGAGAAAGCTATTAAAAAAACTCTGAATAGTATGTTGAAAAATGATAATACAATAATTCCTTTTGATTTGATTATTTTGATAAATGAAGAGGTTACATCTTGGTATTATCTCAAAGACATAGAAGATAGAATAAAAATGATAAATACAATTTTAGAGCCGTTTATACAAGATATTAAAATTAATCCTTCTCTTAGAACTAAGATTATTACAGTTTTTGATAAGTATTTAAATGAGGTTTATTTGAATGGAGGGGAAGAAGATATTTTTAAATATTTTGAAACCAAAGTGACAAAAAAACAGTATGAAAAAATAAAGCTAATACTAGAAGAGAATGATGAATCTTTGATAAAATTTTTTAATAAACTCTGCATGATAGTAGAGAATACCAAAGTGATTGATAAGTTAGACCATAGGCTGATTTATCTGTTTTTAAAGTATCATTATGGGAATGATAAATTAACTAAAATTTTATGGAATATTGAGATGAAATCAATGAGTGGTCAAGAGACAGCAATTGATTATATACAAGAGGGATTAGAGAAGATAGGTTTTGATAGTTTACTTATTTATGATATAAAGTTTACTAAAAAATCAAGTGAAACTACATTTAAAAAAGGTAAAATATTATGATTAAGATATGTTTTGGCGATAAGTATGATGATGTTTCATACGGGAAGGAACAATATATAGAAAACAAGAAGAAAATTGTTTCCACTGCGTTCCATCAATTTTCTTCTTACTCGGGGCAAACCTTAAATGTTAATTAGCAAAACATATCTTAACGAGTACAAAAAAGAAATTTCAATAATATCTTGGAATGTAAATAACTATTTAATTGTTAATGATTTAGTATCATTTCCTTCAGTTTTAGATGAGGTTTTATATAAACTTTTCAAAAAGAAATTACCGAGTTCAGAATTAATTCTTACATCATTTTATCTTCAATTCTTATCAGATAAATCTTCTTATTACTCTAAAATACTAATGTATAAAAATAGAAAAAAGAGAGTTCTCTACGAACCTGATTTGAAATTAAAGTACATTCAAAAATATATTTTATATGATGTGTTATATAAGAGTAAAGAAGAGTATGATTTAGATAAATGTGTAACAGGTTTTATAGCAAAGAAAGGAATCCTAGAAAATGCGAAACCTCATTTAAACAGAGTAGCCATTGTAAAGATGGATATAAAAGACTTCTTCCCTTCAATTACAAGAAAAATGATAT
>JAUTWP010234304.1:0-14786 GCA_033042655.1 Cyathermia naticoides | reverse complement strand
CAATCACCTAGCACCAAATCAACTTGATATAAAACACTGGCAGAGCATTGGTAGATAATTAACCTATTCAAATGTTTCATTAATCTTTCATATACCTGTCTACTTACTCATCTTTCACAAAGTGTAACAGAATCATAAATATTCATGATGTATATATTTTTTTGTTTTTCGAGCTAATTGAAATATGTTATAAATATATAATTATGCACAGCGTGGGATTGGCATACAGGAATAAATGTACTTGAACACTCCTAGCACAGATATTAAAAGAATTTTGAAGATGAAACAGCAAAAAATTATAAAGTTACATCTGCAGTTAACTATATCATTAGGATAAGATAAACATCAATGTGCTCCAGTGGCATTGTTAAACAAAACAAACTTTACTTTTTATATCATTAGATACACGTGTATTTGTTCTACTCACTACGCAACAAAAAAACCTTATAAAAGTTATCTGAACACAGAAACTAAGATCAAAATCAATGTGCTCCAGTGGCGTCGTTAAACAAAACAAACTTAACTTTTTATATCATTAGATACACGTGTATTTATTCTACTCACTATGCAATAAAAAAACTTATAAAAGTTATCTGAACATAGAAACATATCAGTTTGATGAAGCAAGAACTGTAACATTTCCCAGCAGATCAATTTGTTCTATTCTGATGCGATCAATCTGGTGAAGTCATAATGTCTGTGTCGTAACCCTCCCCCAGGACCTGCACCTGTTTACAATGATGAGCTGTGACTCAAACATCAACCTTCATGTCGATGATGAGAACTCCATCTGTCCACTGCTTCACATGTAAGTTCTTCATCTACAATCAACCCATTTGCAGTTTGCAGGACTTGAACTTAATTCATGTAAGTTTTTCATCAACAATCAACCCATTTGCAGTTTGCAGGGCTCGAACCCACAACAATTTAGAAAATGTTTGGCCTTGGGTGAAAGACTCACCAATGGCAATTTTGATTCACTTACAGCAATTTGTTAAAACTTAACTTTTGCAACAAATAAACATAACAGAAGAGTTATTTTGCCATAACAGAAGAGTTATTTTGCCATAACAGAAGAGTTATTTTGCCAGTAGCTATAAAATGCCACCAGTGATGCACCTCGCCTATGGCAATTTATACAAAACCAGTGGCAATTGCTACCGGTGCCGCCATTAAGATTGAGTTTGGGCTATTTTCAGTTATAACCAGTGCTCCACAACTGGTTCATCAAAGGCTGTAGCATGTGCTGTCCAGGTTGTTGACTATATCTCAGCAATTAGGTATAAAACATATAGCATCTACAACACATGATGTCCAAAAGAAACCTGATACTGCCACATAAACTACACAAGGAAACATTTATATGCATTTTTCCGACAGACCAGACAGCACATACCATAGCCTTTGAAGAATCACTTGTGGACCACTGATTGAAATGGGAAATATCCAATGAGTCCACTGGGAAGGATTGATCTGACAACTCACTGAATCTTGGGCAGATGCTCTACCTCTTAGGAATGTCTTCCTCTTTTATTTTGAGAAGAAACCTATCTACACATAACAGAAATGAATCTAACCTACAAGTTAGGGTGGTAATTGGCTCTAGCTGCATTCTCTGCATTTTCTTTCATTTACACAAAATTCCTAATATTTGTTAAAGAACCATTACAACTTTGAGCTTTCATTTCTTTTCCCACCTTTGATTCACCATTTGTTTTACAATTTTATGAAAAAAACAAACAATATTTTTGGTCTCAACTGATCAATATTTGTAGGACAGGACATGTTGTGTTGTTTAAAGTCCACGTTCAGAGCCAGGCTGTTATAGCAGATACCTCTCCTGGGCGTAGTTTATGTTTTTATCCATCCACTGTGTCTAGAACAGGAAAAAGGGGAGGGAGGGAGCAGAGGGAGGCAAGGTCACACTAACGGAAACAAGTGAGTTTCTGCTAACCCAGTTTGGCATCTGTATAATATTTGCAAGACACTGTACATTTTATACAGTTTTCTTTCAATGTCATACTTGTCTTTTTAACTCATCTTCTGCCTTCCATGGGAACAAGCTTAGGTTTTTTTTTTACAACCCCACAAACATAAAAACTGTACCGACTCTAACTCTTAACATCAACAACTCTAACATCAACGAGGCAGCATGGAACATAAAATATTTGGCTAAGCTATCTGATTTTGAAGAGACATTGACACATGTCTAGTTGCTCTTTGATCACAGAACTGTCCATCTCCGAGCAACACACTCACATGAGTGGCAATGATTCGGTTTCAAACAGATGGTAATGCTGTCCACCTCCATGCCATGTATATTACTGGTGGCTTATGGGTATTTACTGCAAACAAATGCCGGTCATCATCGTCAGATCGCAGCCAGTGTTTTGACTACAAGGCAAAAATGGTTGCAACAGGCTTTTCTCCTGTTCCATAAATCACAAACACTCAGTTTTACACGCCCAGTAGTCATCATTGCAGATTTGTATCCAGTTAGATTCCGTTTGTTCTCTTTACTGTTGTGTAGGTCAGTTTTACATCTCCAGTAGTCATCAATACAGATTTGTATTCAGTTAGATTCTGTTTGTTCTCTTTACTGTTGTGTAGGTCAGTTTTACATCCACAGTAGTCATCATTGCAGATTTGTATTCAGTTAGATTCTGTTTGTTCTCTTTACTGTTGTGTAGGTCAGTTTTACATCCACAGTAGTCGTCAATGCAGATTTGTATCCAGTTAGATTCCGTTTGTTCTCTTTACTGTTGTGTAGGTCAGTTTTACCTCCCCAGTAGTCATCATTGCAGATTTGTATCTAGTTAGATTCCGTTTGTTCTCTTTACTGTTGTGTAGGTCAGTTTTACATCCAGTAGTCATCATTGTAGATTTGTATCCAGTTAGATTCCGTTTGTTCTCTTTACTGTTGTGTAGGTAAATCTGGGTTAGTTGTAGTAATTGTAAACAAAGCATATTTTAGATAACTGAGATCTGCATGTATTTCAAATTTGTATACTTTGTTCTGTGCTTTATAATGTAATTAAATTTGCATTATTATTGTACGATTATAAACAAAGAGGTATTTTAGGTAATCTTAACATGCAAGTATTACAAAAAGTTTGTTTTGTTTAATGACGCCACTGGAGCAAATTGCTTTTTGTATCTTATCAGTGGCTATTGGACATCATTCATATGGTCATTTTGAGTGGGTTTCCTCTAAAAATGTGTCAAAATTACCATATGAATGACGTACAATAGCCGCTGATAAATTAAAATCAATATGCTCTAGTAGCGTCATTAAATAAAACAAACTTTACTTTTTTAGATAACCTTATGATATGTCATGTCAGGTAAATGTATTCACATGCTTCCATCTGATAACTGTTCAAGCACGCTCCAATTGGTAACAGCCTCTGACCAGGGTCAGGGGTTGTTCCTAATGGAAGTTGGGGTTTGATGTGTGTGCTGCAGATTTTAAGTGTTTATTACTCACTTGATATCTGTAACCATACAGTTAAATTTACATAAGTATGGGGTGATCATAAACAAACCAGTAATTTAGATAACATTAACAAATTCAGATTATAGAGAACACACTGATTGCAGTTTTGTATGTGCTATGATGTAATAAGATTTGAAGTGGAAAATGGTCGTAATAAAAGAAAATGAAGTATAAACAACTGCAGAATATAAAGTTAACATACAATTCAGCCTATAATGGCCGTTTAGCTTGTAGATCAATTAAAATATGTAAAAACTGTTCAGTGTAGGCTACAATATCAATTACATTACATGGAAAATTAAAATGGGATACATGGAAAAAAATATAACAAATTCCATACCAGGATTTAAGAATTTGTAACCCACCTCAATTTTGGAATTTTTTGGCCGTGGGTGAAATGCTCACTGATGGCAATTTTGATTCAACCCATGGCAATTTGTTAAAACGTTTGCAACAAATAAACATAATAGAAGAAAATGCCACTGGTGAAGCACCTTGCCTATCGCTATTTATACAAAAAGAGTGGCAATTGCCACCAGTGCCACCATTAAATTCAAACATGGCATACCCTATGTGAACTTGGTACACTATAACAGCATACCTAATTTTAATTTAATAACCTCTTTTTTCTTACAGAAATTTGCTAATTCTGTGGAGCCAGGATGATGTAAATATGTCTGTATGTATCTCATCAAGATTTGTTATATCCAAACAACACCACATGTCAGACAAAAAAACACCTGTTATTAACTTCTATACATACACTGGACTCGGTCTAAACCAGCATTTGTCTAATCTGGATTTCTGTGTAAACCAGCACGATTTCAAAATCCCATCCAGCTACATAACTCTGGATAAAATCTGTCTATACCAGCACTCTGTCTAAACCAGCATGTTTCGTTGGTCCAAACTGGATCTGATTTAGACAGAGTGCACTGTATAATTAATGTACATGTCATGTTTACAATAACATGCACACTGTAAACATCGTTAGTAAGCTGTGATAGCCCTAGTGTCTGACATTAATGAAAACAACTGGATATCATCACCAACTTTATCATGTTTATTCTTATTTTTTATAAATGTTCTGCTACAATCGCCATTAATTGCCAGGGTAACGCGTCTGAAAAATGGCTTCAACTTGCAAGTTAGCAGAGTATGAGAAACTCTTTCTGTTATGGTTGCTTAACACAGGGTCATGAATTCAGATGGGTGTCAACTAAAACAACAAAACCAAGGGAATTATTTATCTCATTAATATATTACCAGAGAATTTGCTGAAAATTCTACTTACATGGTGTGTAGCAGAAGGCTACAGGCTGTATTACAAAAAATAAATTAAAGTTTTGTTTTATTTAACGATACCACTAGAGTACATATGGTCATATTGACATATTTCTTCAGAGAAAACCTGCTGCCGCCACACAGGCTGCTCTTTTCGATATGCACTTTCCCATAGACAAGACAACACTTACCACAGCCTTTGATGAACGAGTTGTGGGGCACTGGTTGGAATGAAAAATAGCCCAATCTGCAGCTGGGCACTGAGAAGGATCGATCTGACGACCAACCACTTCAAAGGTGGACACATTACCGAATGAGCTACATTCGGCTCTGTATTATAATTAAGGAAAGAAAATGCATATCTTAACAGGCACAATGTTTTATTATGGCTATTGGTATTTGTTATAAATGGTCTATAAAGAAACAATTGGTTAGAAGCATATCTGTTGTAGCCAAATACACTTTTTTGCTACCTATGCCATCTGTCCACTATAAAATTAATGTTAATAGGAAAGAAGAAACACACTGTTACCACACAATTGTGTACCATCAATTGGTCACTTCATGGTTGTTTTTGTTTTTTGTACTGCCCCTATCTGGGTGATTTTGTAAAAATTAAATTATTGATTCATTGACCCATAACTAAGATTAAAAATCTCCTGCATTGTCACTACCTACCACCACTGAGCATGATGACATAACCACTAAGGAGTTCTGGTTTGTGTTAAAAATGTACCGTGTGTACACACTACTACACATACAGTTTGAGAAGAGACACCAGCATCACATAGGTTTTCTTATCTTTTTACAAGGTTATTCAAGTGTAAATCAAGGCACTATAAGACTGGATTGCCCCAGCGTGTTGACAGCTGGCATGTTTGTGTAATACCTGGGTATGTTACAAGTGTAAACAGTCGTAAGGAAGCAGGTTTTTAGCAGTGATATGGTATCACTTTGAGCTGTATCATCTGTTGTACAGTAAAACCTCTCTAAACCGGACACCCACAGGACCAAGTAAAATGTCTGGTTTTCAGAGGTTTCCTGTTTTAAGGGGTTAGATTTACACTAAATGAACACATTGGGACCAAATTATTTGTCTGGTTTAGAGGGGATTCCGGTTTAGAGGGGGTCCAGTTTAGAGAGGTTCCACTGTATATGACATAAAAATATAAATATCACATTTAAATCTCATCACTATAATATGTAGCATTTCATCAGCAATGGAGATTATTCATTTAAATTTTTTGTGAATAATTTATATTCTGTACCCTGTTCATATATTCTGTACTGGGGATTTTAACAATAAAATTATTGATTGATTGATTGTAGAACAGAAAATAGCCCATACTGCAGATGGGTCTATTAAGAAGGATCGATCCAATGACCGACCGATTCACAGGCAAACACCCTACCTATTGAGCTACATCCCACTCCAAACTCAATGAGAATGTTGAACACTACTCAAACTACTCAGTAATACCAATACAGTGGATATCTAAACCAGCATTTGTCTAATCTGCATTTCTATGTGAACTATCACAATTTCAAAGTCCCATCCAGCTCCATCTCTTGATGAAATCTGTCTATACCAGCACTTTATCTAAACCATCATGTTTTGTTGGTCCCAAGTGAATCTGGTTTAGACAATAGCACTGTATTACTCAATAGTACAGGCTATTTAATGTAATTCAGATCAGTATTAAGAGGTCAGTAGCTTTCTCATTCTGTTGTAGTAAATGCTCATTGACTTCATGTTGAATGATCTATCTGGTGCCAAAATCTGTGGCTATAAAAATGATCGGAGTGGTATTTGCTGGCGATACGGACACTCCAAATGCCATAAAGAAGAAGGTCAAGCCTGGATAAAGCTATGTGAAGATGTTCAAGTCTGCTACTACATGTGAGATCTAACAAGCCATGTGTTCTGCAGTTCATACCAGACCAGACCGGACCGGACCACCAAGTCAGCAGCAAGTCAGAGCTGTTATACTGATCCATAGAGATTTCAATACACATACAAAACCTCAGCATAACCTACTATTATACCAACTACTTCCATAACCATCTCTTAAACAAAGCCACTCAATAACCAACTATTACATAAAACCATTTCCATAGACAATTATTACAAAAAACACTTTCATAGTTAAAAATCCAACTTATAAATATTAAAAAAAAATTAATATGTGATTAGAACACCAAATCTTAAAAGAAATTGCTTCTCTAACCTAAAATTCCAACATTTATATTAAAAGCATCACTTTGGCAACCAAATAAAATAAAATAATTACTTCCATAACTAAAACTTCAATTATTACAAAGTATCAGATGCCAATGCATAAAACACAATAGATATCCATGGGTCGAAATTTAATTATTTTACCTCTATCCCAAAGGAATAGTACATTTCAGAAAGCACTATTCTGTTTGTGAATGTACTATCCCATTAATGGTACTGTTATATATGAACATACAGATCAAATGCTCAGTGTTTTTTTTGAGCCAGAATATTGTTGTGGGCAGAAATGCAAAGATGGAATAGTCACGTGAATATCACTGTTTACATTTTATATCACAACTATTCATGACGGAATATTGAAAGATTAATTTTACTATTCCGTTTAGGAAATTACTAATTTCGGAATGGCGGTATAGTGTATAATTCGACCCCTGATATCATTACCAAAACAGACCAACTTTAAATAAATACATCACATTGAATATAGCCGAGTGCTGGAACACTTGTGTGATGTGAGCACATTAAAACTCTTTCTATACACCAGACACAGAATACGAGTTTAAAACAAACTTTAAATAAATACATCACATTGAATATAGCCGAGTGCTGGAACACTTCTATGATGTGAGCACATTAAAACTCTTTCTATACACCAGACACAGAATACGAGTTTAAAACATCAGTGGAGATCTACAACAAAGAACTGTTAAGCAAGACAGCTTGTTAATGTCACTCCTAATGAACACGACACAATGCTATTTAATCACGCCAGCCATCGCCTCCCAACATGATGGCAAATCCATTTTCAGTGTTTTTGAAATGCAATAGTGTTGCTCGATACCTCTGGCTTGGCAATAATTTCATACTCTATTTAACTTTTGATCGGTGGAATTTGCCAATGAAATTTGAGCGTTTGTAAGCATACGGTTGTCGCACATTATAGCGCTAATGGAGCATACCATTGTGATACAATACCAACATTTGCTAGTTTTTACAAGCTCACCCATGTAAACATGATTCCCCCAGTAACCGCACAAAGAACAAGACTTTTAAAAATGTTGGCTACCATCTATTGATGGCACCATTACGTTCCAGTGTCGAACATTTCAACTGCATGCAACTAATGTTTCCATTCAATGGTACCAGAGAATTCTTTTCAACATTCTAAATACAAAAAAGGCAACAAATGCTTGAAAGTAATTGGTTAACAAAAAGGACAACCGATCCATGAATCTACGTCTGCTATAATGGTCTGGCTCTAACTGTAGACGTTAAACGACATAACTTGACCTGATGAATCCTTTTTAAGATAAACATTTTTTATTGGGCTGAATACACAAAAAGGAATCATACCATTGACCAAAAACTGAAAATGTTGCCTATTTACATATTAGAGATTGATACAAAAGAGTAGAAAGGATTTTATGATCTACCGGATGGGGTGAAGGGTGGTGATATGGACAAGACGGTGAAATGGATGAAACGGTGTATAGGGATAATCATGTAATTTGGGGCCAGTCATAGGCCCCATTCCCCTTCAAACATTCTTTCATTTGACTTCATATTACCAAAATTCATTATTAATTTTAAACATTTAGCAATTATTTTTCTTCCAAATTTTATTAAAAAGGGACCTGATTTTTAGAGCTAGATTAATTCTTGGTGTAAAACAGTGTGTGACACCTCACTTTGATATCAACAGTTGGAATTATCTTCTATTATGTTATAACATTAGTTGTTTTAATTTGTATTTTGTTTTGTGTAAACCTTTATCTTAACTATGTACACGAATCACTCAACAGAATCTTTTGCTAGAGGAGATACTCTACCACTGACCTAAACCCAATTCCTAGCCCACAAGGATTAATAAATGATCTTTAGTAATACAAGATAACTACAAAACACTGAAATTACCAGTTAACACTAACAGCCTGTTCTTATGGGAAAACTCTTGCTAAATATGTAAACATATCATGGCAAGAAAAAAAATATTATGGTAATTCTTTTCCAGAAATAAGTGAAAGATGTTAATGCTTCTCCCAGGATAAAGCCACCTGATACAACAATTATGTTTACTGCTTCCAAAAAAAAGTTTGTTTTATTTAACGACCCCAATGAAGCACATTAATTTTTATCTTATCATCAACTATTGGATGTCATTCATATGGTCATTTTAACACATTTCTTCAGATGAAACCCGCTTCCATTACATAAGCTACTCTTTCTAATAAGCACCAAGGGGTCTTTTATATGCACTTTTCCACAGATAGGACAGCACATACTACAGCCTTTTATGAACCAATTGTGGAGCACCAGTTGGAACAGAAAATAGCCTAAACTGCAGATGGGTTCATTGAGAAGAATCAATCCAACGACCAACCACTTCAAAGGTGGACATGCTACCGACTGAGCTACACCCCGCACCTCTCCGAGGATAAAACCACTGATACACTGCCCACCAAATAAAAGCATTATGTTGACTGCTTCCAGAAGATGATGTATGAAGCAGAAAATGTGATGGCAGGTACAAGCAATGATAAGTCATTTCTAATGGAAGTAGTGATTCCTGCTTTGTTTACACACAGATCAACCGGGCTGCCAATGTGTTTGGATACTGGATGGAAAACTCTGTGAACATCTAGCTCATTGTGATGACTTCACCATGTGTCAGACGACTAGTGCGTTCCCATTTAGAACTGTTCATGTACAAATCATAGATGTAGTAATAGATTTGTAGTCAGTGCATCATATAAATCCCTTCACCAAAACAATAGCACGGCGTGTTTGAACCTTCACTGGATGTAAACATGTAAAACCCTTTTACCTACCTACCTACAATTGCATCCCCATTTCATATTTGGCAATATTCTCTTAAAGATAAAGAATCAAAAAGCAGTGGACGCAGTGGATGGCTTGGCACCCAGGAGAGATGTCTGCTATAACAGCCTGACTCTGAATAGACGTTAAACAATATGACTGTAACTGTGGCAACTCATGGAATATAAATCTTAAAAAAAAAAAAAATTCCCTCACCGTTATTATAGTCAATGGTTAAATAAAATTAATACAACAAAGATTTTAATGCTAACTACACAGTATGGCAACTCCACATGTTAAAACCATATGATTCTGAAATTATCATTTTCTTAAAGTTCCATGCACTTCTGAAAGTTGATCTCATCTCAATCAACAGCATATTTTGTTCAGAATCTGTTTTGAATGTCATAAAAACAAGTGTTAGGTTTCAGACCATTTCCTACAAATCTTCCATTTCAAAATTGAAGGCATGTGTGTATTTTTGCAGTTTGTGCATGATTTAAATTCCTACCTCTCTATTAAAACCTACAAACTTGTGAGAAATGTGTGCAAACCATTCAGAACTCATAGTTACCATATTTGAAGACTTGCCAGGTTTTTATGAACTTATACTGGGTAAAATACAAATCTTGGCAAAAATCCTACACGTTTACAACCATGTGTATTTGTATTCCTTTATAACAATGTGTATATAAAAGATCCCTTGCTGCTTATCGGAAAGAGAGCCTAAGTGACAGTAGCGGGTTTTCTCTAAAATAAATGTGTCAAAATTACCATAATTATGAATGACATCAAATAGCTGCTGATAAGATAAAACATCAATGTGCTCTAGTGGCATTGTTAAACAAAACAAAACATTTTATAATAATTTTAACCGTGTTTATCTTTAATACAACGAATATTTTGAATGTAAGGTATGTTAAGTTAAATGTGTTTAAGATTGTATGGTTTCATACATATGACTCATCTTTAGAGATAGCTAATATAATCAGTTCAAACATCTCCAGCTCATTTTAAAGATGTCTTTATAGATTGGTGAAAAACCTAGAATTAAACTGATGAAGCTTCTTTGATTTTCTCTTAACTGTTTTAATAACATTTTCTTCAATAATTCACGCATTAGAAACATAAAAATAGCACTCAATATCCGAAGCTTTTAAACGAAACAAATACATTTATGTCTTTGTCACAGGCAATGTTTAATGCTTAAAATATGAAGAGAAATGTAGCTTTGGGGCTGGATGACGATTCAAATGTTATAAAAATCAATTAATCCATGCGATGTTACAACAACAGAAATGAAAATGTAAACAATTTACTTTTTTTCAAGACTACTTTAGAAAACAGTGTGCTTGAAAATTAATTGACTGTAAGTATGAATATGAGTCAAACCACCAACCAAAAAACCCTAAAAAATACCTACAAAAGTCTTACCCCTCCAGAATAACCCCCATCACTCAAGAATAACTCCTACCCATCCAGAATAACCTCTTACCCCTTCCAGAAGAACCTACTATAAGTGCATGGATTTCAATTGCTTAGGTCTTTTGACATCCTATTTATTAATTTCATGATCTCTATTTGCATATAACAGACTGAGTGTGGACTACATGTTAAATCAATCTTGTCATTACTCAGAACTGTCAGCCGTGAATTACTTGTGTGGACAATGAAAAAAGTAGCGTTTGTTTTATTTAACGATGCCACAACAGCACACTGATTTCTTATGTTATCAGCGGCTATTGAACATCATTCGTATGTAATTTTGTCACATTTCTATAAAAGAAACCCACTACCGCCACATAGACAGACTACTCTTTCCAATAAGCAGCAAGGGGTCTTTCACACAGACAGGACAGCACATTTCATGGCCTTTGATGAACCAGTTGTGAATCATTGGTTGGAATGGAAAATACCCCAAGCTGCAACAGACCGCTTCAAAGGCAGGCACGCTACCAACTGAACTACATCCCCCAGTGAATTACTTGTGTGGACAACGAGACCCAGATGACAACATTGGTGAGAACAACATGACAAGTTCTCCCAGGATCACATAAAGAAATGATTGTTGAAACACAGAACACTTGTCACCTCACTACATCTGTACTGCGTTTCAAAGACAAATACACAAACCTAACCAGTGCTGGGAAAACACACCACAAATGTTCTGAACAATTCTCACATCAGATAATGACATATGACAAATGTTTATCAAAACAGTAAATAGTCGCAGAGCTTTCTTAAATTTAATATTTTTGGCATGTTCAAGTATTACATTGTAACAGATGTTTGATGTAAAATAAAAACATCAAAGATATACATGTTTATATATAAGTGAAAAATAGGTCAAAATTATCTAAACAGTAATTTTCTTAAAGTTAATATTTTTAGCATGTTAAAATATTACAATGTGACACTTGTTTAACTGTCAAAAACAATATCAAAGATCTGTTTAAATAATGAAAAACAGGCCAACATTATCTAAATATTTTTAGATTGTATTCTGTTCAGAAAGAATATACGTACAGTCTAAACCAGTATTTGTCTAATTATCTAGGTTTCTGTGTAAAACAGCAAATCTTAAAGTCCCATCCTGCTCTGCAACTTTGGATAAAATCTGTCTATACCAGTACTCTATCTAAACCAGCATCTGTCTAAACCAGATTTCTGTATCTACATCACAATTTCAAAACCCCATCCTGCTACTGTATCACTGGATAAAATCTGTCTATATCGGTACTCTGTCTAAACCAGATTTCTGTATCTACAGCACAATTTCAGTCCCATCCTGCTACTGTAACTGGATAAAATCTTGTTGGTTCCACAGCTGTTGAAATTCAGACAATTCAGAGAGTGAAGTTAATTGTCATCTATAAATTGGCTTGCTATGACATTGCAATGCCAAGACATAAGGCAAACTGCATAACATATGCAGACATACGCTAATTGTTATTCCAGAAAACAATAAAAGTAAAGATATCCTGATGAAACACTGTTTGTTATGAAGAAAACCTAGAGAAAAATAATTCCTACAGCAATAAAGTGATGCCACAAACAAACTTCACCATTCTTGTTCACAGAGGCATCTTGACTTGTGTTGTACAAGAGCTACAAACATCTTGACTTGTGTTGTACAAGAGCTACAAACATCTAAGTAATGCATTATTGCTGTATTTGATATTGGATTGATAATTTGCTTCACATTCCAATGAATATGGCAGAATACCATCCTAAAAATACAAACTAATTCTTATTAAACAAACATTTCCTAGCTTTGCAGACTAAGGGACTGCATGTGTAAAAATTAATCCATAGACAAAATAAAGTTTAAAAATATGTGTTTAACGATGTCACTGGAGCACATTAATTTTTATCTTATCAGCGGCTACTGGACGTGATTCATATGGCCATTTTGACACATTTCTTTTAGAGCAAACCCGCTGCCACCACATAGGCTATTCTTTTTTTCGATAAGCAGTTTGGGATCTTTTATAAGCACTTTTCCACAGACAGAACAGCACATACCACACCTTTGATGAACCATTTTTGGACCTCGTTGGAGCAAAAGATAGCCCAAACTGCATGGCGAACATTTGAGCAGATCATGTCTACATTCAGAACCAAGCTGTTATAGCATACACCTCGCAGTTTATGGTTCAAGCCTTCCACTGCATCCGGGACTGAGCTATGACATGGGTTTAGTATTTGCATGGAAACGGCAATATGTTGGTGTGTGTCCGTTCCAGTGTTAAATTTCCTGCAGCACCAGAGTTTCTGAGAGTCGCGGAGCACCAGAGTCCTTCGTTAGTGGTGTAGATACTGTGCAAATACACATGGTGCAAATACACGTGGTGCAAATACACGTGGTGCAAATACATGTGGTGCTCACTGGCTTCAGCTGTTTTCAATTTTCTCTCCATAATGAAAGAGAATTTCGCCACTGGGTCTATTAATGTGCTCGTTTGTCTCAGCCTTTATGCCAATTATTTTCACTGGATTCTTTGTTTGTTTTTAAATTCAATTGATTGACAATTAGTACATGGAAGTACAGAGTTACGGCTGGATACTGTGATAAAGAATTTCTAACTAGTCTCAATAATTAATATCCTGCAATAATTTAATGTACTTGGCAGTACAGAGTTATGGCTGGATAGATTGTGATGATGAATTTAACTTTTAACTATTCTGAAAAATTAACATTAAAAAAATCCGGCAATAATTTATTGTCATAGATTTAGATGAAGAATTTTAGTTTTTAACTGAACTGAAATTTTAATCCTGAAATCTTGAAATAATTTAATGTCTTATGTCATAGATTTTTATAAAGAATTTCTATTTTAAATGGTCTGAACTGCAAATCCAGAAAATACTGCAATAATTTAATGTGAAAATGTTTACTGTCAGATAATAAATTGTTGTTTTATTAATGTAGGAGTTTGCATGACAAGATCTTCACTGTTAATACATTAAACAAATTAGTTTATGGTCCCTGAATTGAAGTTTGTGATGGCCTGGACAGATCCCCCAACCACTAAGATATAGTGAAAATACTGTCATTGTATCTACTGAACAGATATAAATTTAATTTAAATTCATGTTGAGCATGTTTCTAAACACGTCTGACACCGGCATAAATCACTATTTCATGTACAGACTTGTCAGTAAAAAGGTAGTTTGTTTTGTTTAACAATGTCATTAGAGCACATTGATTTTTATTTTATCAGCGGCTATTGGACGTCATTCATATAGTCAGTTTGACACATTTCTTCAGAGGAAACCCGCATAGGCTACGCTTTTCGATAAGCAGCAAGGGATCCTTTATATGCAATTTTCCATAGACAGAACAATGCATACCACGGCCTTTGATAAACCCGTTGTGGACCACTGGTTGGAACGGAAAATAGCCCAAACTGCAGTTGGGTCCACTGAGAAGGATCGATCCGACGACCG
>JAUTWP010234193.1:0-14787 GCA_033042655.1 Cyathermia naticoides | reverse complement strand
TCAGCAGTTCTAACCTGTCAGTTAATACTTAGTCACATTAAAACCCATCCTAACAACTTGACTATAATTACATTATTTTATATTCAGCAGTTCTAACCTGTCAGTTAATACTTAGTCACATTAAAACCCATCCTAACAACTTGACTATAATTACATTATTATGACCTGACAATGCTATAAGACAATAATAGTATGATAGTACAATACTATATAACGTACAACAATAGTATAATGCTATGATACTAACCTGCCACTGTTAATGCTGTCACATTTAAAAACCATCTCCACAATCTACCTGTTCTTGCATAACATACCATGAGATGCCTGACTGCACCATCACAGTACTTCCACATCAACAGTCAACAGTTACATCAACTGCCAATGTTGGGAGGACCATGGCCTAATAACAGTAGCCGGTCACACACATTTGTAGGAAACTTGACCCGGTAGTAAAGCGAATGTTCTTGGTTCAAATACAGACACAAATGAATCAATATAATGTGAGAGACAGTGGTCTGTGTAATTGGAAAGCAGTGAATCTCAAAGCTATTATAGTGCACGCCTATTTAACTCTGTAGCAGAACATCATCATTAGGTGTGACAGCCTCTAGGATCAATTCCACTCAGTTGACATACACTGGTTTTTTTTTCTCCAGTTCCAAACCACTTTATAATTTGTGTTATAAAATGCCATGGCATATGAAATCAATGGGCATAGTAATGTACTTGGTACCCTAGCCACACACATATAATTATTATATATTTTTTAATTATATCATTTATAAATCTGCAACATAGCAGAATTGGTCCTTTAGAATTGTAGGACCACTGTCCAATTAGCCCATTAAGACAGCACTGTGTGGTATGTATGCTGTTTATTTAATAAGTGCATACTAAATACCTCAACCATTACAATAAGTGTTCCAGCTATCAAAGGCTGTGGTAGGTCCTGTTCATGCAAAATATCCGCTGGTTAGCAGATAAATGCAGAACTTAAATGCATTAAACACTCTTCATTCACATGGAACCAAATCTACAAGGTTTCAATCAAGCATCAATCCCCCACCTTTAACTTGTAGCTGCCGGTATGCATATGATATTATATAACAAAAACAGAAATAATTGAAGATTTGGCAACAAAAAGCCAAGCTTATATAAGTGATCACATACACCATTATCATAACGTGATCCATTACCCTCACATTTCTTTTATTATTCAAAATTCACAAAATTTGGACAATCGTCAATTCATTTTAATAAAATCAAAAATTATCTTAATTAGTATTGAACTAATTTAGTTAATTAAGAGGATAAAATTATTTAAAAATATCATGAACATTATTTCTAAGCTATTAAAACACCCAGACCCTAAAATAACGGAATAATTTTCTAGAATTCTTTCCCATGTGCTTCCTTATTTGTACAGTGCACTCTGTCCAAGCTGGCATCGGTCTAATCCAGAAATCTGTCTAAACAGGATTCATTTTTCAGTCCCAAATTGACTTATACCAGTAGAAAAACAAGAGTCCATTGTATATCATTCAATAGCAATTTATTTTCTTTTTTTCACACAAATTTCAAAACAGAAAACAAAATCATCTTAATAAATTGAGTAAACTAACCACTCATTACTATATGCTAAACTCACTATTAAAAAGCAATAACATTGTCATTTTTCATTTTCAGAACACCAAAAACATGTGAATAAATTCATTAAGCTTAATTTACACTGGAAACACAGAAATCAAATTAGTTTTTTCACCTTTGACTGACAAACTGATTAAGAAAATTGTGACAAAGACTGTTACATTGTGATTGAAATAATTACTTGAGTGAATCAATGTATTGATTAGCAAGACTCTGACAAGAAAATAGACTCCAGTGCAATTTAGTCGACTTCATGCTCAATTATCATTTATTAGTGTTAATGGCAAGCCATGAAAAATACATGCAGACAGCAGACATTTAATGGGAATCAGTTAACATACTGCTATCAAAAAGTGTTTTGTGGTCTTGTGTTATAAATAATAAAGCTTTCTGCATAGAGCTCTGCATGCAATACTGGAAAAGTAAAGTTTGTTTTATTTAATGACACCACTAGAGCAATATTGATTTTGATCTTAGCTATTGGACATCAAACATATAGTCATTCTGATACATTTATATAAAAGAAACCTGCTGCTGCCACTTAGTCTACTCTTTCCGATATGCAGCAAGGGATCTTTTATAAGCACTTTCCGACAGACAGGACAGAACAAACCACAGCATTTGATGAACCAGTTGTGGACCACTAGTTGGAACAAACAAGGAACTTTGGACAGAAATCACTTCATATAATCCACATGGTAATTCACATCTTTAATTTAAATAAAATCTTGCTAATACACAAAATAACAACAAACAAAAAACCCATGAAGAGTTCAGGCATAAAATGAGATATAGACCATTTTGCACCAAAACAAATAAATAAGTTTAATGTTATAAAGAAATTGAAATTTTAGACATGTGAACATTGGGATTCAAAGTGGTTGTATTGATATGCGTCATAGTACAATGCATCAACATTAATAAATGAAATATATTCTTAAAAACTAAAATAAAGAGACTTTTTTTAAATAAAAAAATATGGACATAATTATAGTGTTTAGTTCTTGAACTCTTCAAATGTTGGTTTTCTGACAAAATAAAATATGAGCTAGAGATGGAAAAAGACAATCAGCACAAATATTCCCTCAGTAGGCAACATATAGGCTACAAAAAACAAATATTGTTCTGAAATTCATATTTTAAGTAACAACCCTATATCAATACTTATTAATGTCACATCCCATCATGAAAAGATCAATTTTTATGGTGTTCGTGTAAAAAATTTCCTCTAGACTACAATACCTTTTTTTTCGGGGTGGGTGGGGTGGGAGTCTGGTGAGGGGGTAGAGAAAGAAACCAGTCTTTTCATAAAGCAAGAACTTTACAGATTGGTGCTAGCTTACTTTGATTCTTTCTTTTTCTGCCGCGGTTGCTTTCTGCTGTTCTGAGAGTTTGTCATGAGCCGCAATAACCGCCTCCGTTTCACCAAGCCAGTCCTTGACCTTCATAATCTGAGTCTGAAACTCGATAAACACCCCATCCAGTCTCTCACTTTCCTCCTGAAACAAAACAATAACATCAATAAACTGATTCTAAGCACTACCAAAATGAAAAGTATTTTTATCACTCGCTATTGGACAAATTTAGTATCAAAAGGTGAAGTCATAATGGACTTTTTTTACTGGGATTGTTGCTAAAGAAAAGGATTCCTTCTGATACAGAATTTGTCTGGATAACTTCTAAACAAGATTATTCAAGTTTAATGTGCCAATGGCTGGAACATTCAAAAGTTTAGTTTTGTAATAAATAGTTTCTTCTGGATAACTTCTAAGCAAGACTATTCTGATTAAAGGTGAGATCTTGCCACTTAGTGATGTGGTTCCTTGTAAACCGGTGGCAGTCATCATATCATGAAATACTCTAAATAAGATTTACTGGTTCCTGTACACCAGTTATTTTATATTTCTGTTCTGTTTTCACAATTTACAATCCAGCTCTATATCTTGATGAAAACTATCTATACCGGCACTTCATCCAAACCAGCATATTTTGTTGGTCATAAGCAAATCTAGTTTAGACAGTTTGTGAGTGAATATTTAGTTTAACGTCGCTGCGAGAAATTTACACCAATTTGCGACGATTAATTATTTTTATTTAATGATATGAGATTAAAACAGATTAAAAGGTCAGACAGTAAAATTTGTTTTGTTTAACGACGCCACTGGCACATTGATTTTTATCTTATCAACAGCTATTGGACGTCATTCATATGGTCATTTTGATACACTTTTTATAAGAAAACCTGCTGCTGCCACATAGGCTACTCTTTTTGATAAGCAGTAAGGGACCTTTTATGAGCACTTTTCCATAGACAGAACAGTACATACCACAGCCTTTGATGAACCAGTTGTGGACCTCTGGCTGGAACGGAAAACAGCCCAAACTGCAGCTGGGTCCACTGAGAAGGATAGATCCGACGAAGTTTAGACAGAGTCCACTGAATGTGTTAATGGCTAGAACATTGAGAAGCTTACTTGTAATACTGCTTTTCTTTTGGCTAACTTCTCAGCAAGGGTGTTGAGGTCATCAGTGAGTTGTTTTGTGACATTGGTGGCCTCCTCTAACTCCCCCTCATCACTGAGAGAGCGAAGTTGTTGCAGAATGTCTGTCATAGATGGAATCAGAGGCTGTCTGTGCGTCAAGTCATTCTGTGCGATCTGAAAACAAACAACATTGATGTAGTGCACCAGATTCATGTGGGAATTACAAACTGCAGAATTAGATAGGTTTTTAAAACAGCCATTTTGGATTATTAAATCAATAGAGCTTATATATACTGAGTGACAAAAGAAATGCAAAAATAACAAATACCATGTATTTAATTCCCAAAGTGTAAATTATATATACTAAAGAAATAAACTATTCTTTTAAATGTACCTTAGATTGAAATTTTAGTTTAATAAAATTTTGATATATTTCATATACCAACTTCAAAATTAACCACATTTTATTTTATTTACAATTTAATTTCTTTTGTCATTTAATGTGATTAAATAGCTGCATAGTCCAGTAAAATATTACAGGCGTGGTTCCATGGGTGCATGCCCACCCACCACCCTTAAATTTAGCGATTTTTCTATTTTTTACGTTGTAAATATTTTGGGAACATTTGTGGCACTTCTAAGGCTTGTTATTATGTGTATGTGGATTACCTTGATAAACTGCGTGTCCTCATCAACATTGTTTGTCAATGTACATGTTATGTGTATGTGGATTATGTTATTATGTGTATGTGGATTACCTTGATAAACTGCGTATCTTCATCAACATTGTTTGTCAATGTGCTCGTCTGCTGTCTGTCGAGTTCTTCGTTGGTTTTTATAATAAATTCATGGAGAACAACTTCCTCTTTCTTTAACTTGCGACAGAGCTTCAGAGCTTTCTCCAGATTAGCTTTGCCTTGAGTGACCTGCATAACACAAGTTAGATAATACATTAACACTGGTTTCTGTCATGTCATTCCTTTTCAATATAAAATCAAGAATGCTTACCCAGATGTAAAGATGTGTTACATCTTTCTCCCAGTCAGGACAGGAAATGTTGTTTAAGGTCTACATTCAGAACAAGCTATTACAGCAGATGGCTCTCCTGGGCAACGTTTATGATCTAAGCCATCTACTGCATCCAGGAATTTCTCCCGGTAGATATCATATTTATAGCAAGTGGATCACTCCATTTAGATTCTTCAAATGGTTGTAAAAGTGTTCCTTTAATCCAATTTCAATCAAAATCATCCTATATATTATGCATATGTCATCTACTCAGTATTTCACAAACCTTCAATCAAAATCTGCATCCTATTTTTTTACCTAACAATATGAGCCAAACATGGGATTAATATAAAACATGTGTATTGTGAACTTTCTGTCTAAAAATACATTTCCTATTCCTCAGTCCTCAAAAACAAGACGCATTCCAGTCGCATGACTGGGCTAGCGGAAACTCACTTGTTTTCGTTAGTGTGACCGTCCCCCCCTCTGCTCCCTCCCTCTTTTTCCTGTCCCAGACATGGTGGATGACTAAAATCATAAACTGCGCCTGTGATAGGCATCTGATATAACAGCCTGGCTCTGAAGATAGATGTTAAACAACATAACCTTGACCATGACCATGTGACAGAGCTAGGTCATTGATTCTTACCACAAGATGGACATTTGACCAAATCCATCTAAATTCATTTTCTATTTTAATTTGCCCAACCATAACAGTTAGCCACTGAATACTTATGAAAATGTATACATCATGGTAACATGTTCATGGTTAATAATTCACAATCTCGTTTCCTGCCATTAACCAACTGCTTGTGTTATACATAACATTTCAAACCATGATTTCAACATCCTATTTCTTGTTTGCCCGACCCATAACAGAATCTTGTGTTTGTCCTCCAACAGTTAATAGCCAAGGCATATTCAACAACGTCACAATGTTTATTTGATATACAGTGGACTAGAGCTGTCTAAACCGGCATTTGTCTAATCTGGATTTCTCTACAAACCAGTAGAATTTCAAAATCCCATCCAATTCCATAACACTGGTTGAAATCTGTCTATACTGGCACTCTGTCTAAACCGGCATATTTCATTGGTCCCATGTGAATCTGGTTTAGACAGAGTTGACTGTAGTTTCATTTCTAGAAGACAGATGCAATCAACCATTATGTCGAGATATTGCTGTAACCCACTGAAAAACCTAACAGCAGCAGAGTATGTGAAGGCCAGAAGAGAAAGATTAATACAAGATAAATATTCATAAACAAATCTTTTAATAATTATTTCAAATTTGTAGTATTGCAAATATTTTGAGATTTTAGATTTAAATCAAAATTGAACTGAAAGAGAATGATTATAACCTAGGTATAAAGTAAATAGAATTGTTTTATCTTTACACGTAATGAAAGTATTATTACTATTACTTCAATTATATCACATAATACCAACAGAACAGTGAGTAAAACATTCCTCAACTTATCACTATCAAAATTCCACAAATTAGTCAAATGAAAACATTCAATAATCTTATAAACTGCATAAATCACTGACATGAGAAAATAATCCATGCTATGAGGAAACTGCACAACATTGAGACACAACTAGAAATCTTTGACAACAGACTGGGATATTCTGTACTGAAAGATTAGTAGAGCAAGAAGCAAGCATTAAGAGGCAAATATTTAGAAAAACACTCAACTGAAACAAAGGAAATAAAACAAGGAAAATCATGCAATCCAACAACATTTAACAATACAACATTCAAACCAAATAATCAAACCTACAATTAACAACATCAAAGCTTATTCAGAAAGAAACATTGACAAAAATTACAGAAAGTCTATAATGTAAAATGTCTATATTGTATTAAGATAAGGGTAGTATGATAAATAGTCTTAAACCTGAAGATAAAATAAACTTGATTTTAGTTCTCTGCTAAATTTTTTGAGAATATACCAAAAAGAAACTACTAAAACATGTTCAATGGAAATAAATTATGAAATACAGTGGATTTGTCTAATCCAGATTTCTGTGTAAAGCTGCATAATTTCAAAGCCGTCCAGTTCCATAACACTGGATGAAATCTGTCCATATCAGCACTCTGTCTAAACGAACATATTTTGTTGGTCCCAAGTGAATCTGGTTTAGACAGAATCCACTGTAATATTTTTTGTCAACAAAATTAGTTTACATCACATGAATGTACTTTCATGTTTAGCAAAAACAATTTCTTAAAATATAAAACTCGACTAGAACCTATCCATTTGTAGTTAAATTTTAAAGATTTGAAATTCTACCATGAACATAAAATAATAAATTCTACCTGATTCAACAGTAAACTAAGAAAATTTCTAGAATTAAAAGTCATGCTAACGATAAAATAAAACTAAAAAGGAGTGAAACTGAAATTAGTAATGAGGATGTTAAGATGCCATGGGTTGTCTAGCAGGCAGCACCACAACAGCCACGTAGCGAGTACCTGTGCCCCCAGGTCGTTATATTGCTGTTTTATGGCATCCAGCTGTTTATTTAGCGTGTCAGGGAAGTCTACCTGTTTCTTTTCAACCACTTGACGGCCAGTTTTTATCACATACTCCACTTCAGGTTTAAGCTCACTCATCGTCTTGTAAAATTTCTGTCAAAAAATTATAATTTCTTAATATTAAAATTAAAAACAAAAGTTTGTTTTAATATTAAAATACAATTCACGCAGATTTGTATAAACTGGTTATAAAATTGACCTGTATTTCAGCAAGCCATTACTATTAGTCACGTGAGTAACTATAATCTAGTATTTGAGATCTTATTTATGTTTGACAAATACAATTTTTAAGTTTCATGGATGCCTTATCAATGAATTAAGATTTCTGATTGATGTTTCATTTTTTTTAGATAAATAGAGCAAATTAACCAATCAGAGTTGTTAATTATTAAAAACCAAAAGAAGTTTATCGGAAAGTGTAGCCTATGTGGCTGCACCAGGTTTCCTCTAAAACAAAATGTGTCAAAATTACCATATAAATGAAATTCAATAGCCGCTGATAAGATAAAAATCAATGTGCTTAAGTGTGGTCATTAACCCTTGTCCCACCAATGGGGGCCTCAAAGGCCCAGCAGCCACTTTACATTCATCTAATAAAGTTCATGTTTGTCGGAAACTAATGAAACTCTATGTAACCCTTACAAAGTTCACTTTTTACTTTATAAAGAATTGAAAGGTGTGTGTATACCATGCAATGATCATGTCTTTCTTGGATTATTTCGGTCTCTCTGCTCGTGATATCCAGTAGATGTAGTCTTTCCTGAATGTTGTCCAGCTCTCTCTTCACATGGCTCATCTTGGGTTCAAAATCAGCCGGGCGCTGGAACTTGCGAAATTTCACCATCACTTCCGCGAAATGTTTCTGTGAAAATAAAACACTATAGTAAATCAACTTAGAAAAAAATGAACAGTCAAGATATTGATGTGCAGATTAAAAATACACACACCCAATTTAAAAAAAGTTACCATATAGGCAAATCCTTCCAATCAAGTCGTCACAGTCTAATGTCTACATTCAGAACAAGCTGTTATAGCAGATGCTTATCATGGACCACAGTTGTGACCTCAGCTATTACTGTGGTCCTAAACACATACCACTGGTTGGAATGGAAAACAGCTCAAACTGGTTATTAAAAGATAAAATAATCTTCTAGCTATTATAAAAAGTAACAAACTTCAGAATACCTTGAGAAGCTGCGTCTGTTGCTCCAGTCTTGCACTGGCCTCCATCTTTCCCTGCTGTTTGTAATCCTGAGCATGCTGCTCCAGTTCCCTTAGCAAGTCCTCCTGCTGTTTGAATTCCTCCTTCAGTGACTGCAAACAAACAATAATAGAGTGTAGGTTTTCATTTTAGATTTATCAAGTATTGTTATAATCAAATATTATTGTTAAAAACTTCAATGACTGCAAACAAACAATAGTGATTTATTTTAGATTTATCAAGTATTGTTATAATCAAATATTATTGTTGATAACTCAATATTAAAAAAACACCTAAAAGTGCTTGTACCTCTTGTATTTGTAGAAAAATATTCATAATTGATTGATAACAGAATACATGAAGTGTACAGGCACAAAATGTGATACATCTATTTTTATATTTTCATAAAAAGTACATCATGGATCCATAGAAAATACTTGCATATAAAACCAACAACTAAAAGTGCTTACACCTCTTGTACTGGTAAGAATATTCATAATATAACTGGTTGATAACATGATACATGCATACAAAATATAATTCAACTAAGAATTCTCGTACCTCATATTCCTGTGGTGGAGCGTCTTCGGCGAGCATGTCAGCATCGAGGCGGGACTGCAGGTGTTGAGTGATGTCCCCCATCCACTGTGACATCTCCAACATCTGTCTCTCTATCGTCTGCGCTTGCTGGATCGACTTCTCCAGACGACTCACTTTATTCTTAGCCTGAAAATAAAATCATTTGTTTATATCATTAATATTCCTAGCTCACTCCGGTCCCATGACTGGACTAACAGGAATTCCCTTGTTCCCGCTAGTGTGACCATACCCACTCTGCTCCCTCCCCACCCCTTGTTTCTATCCCGGAAGCAGTGGATGGCTTGAACTACAAACAGTGTCCAGGAGAAGCATCTGCTATAACAGCCTGGCTCTGAATGTAGATGTTAAACAACATGACCTGATATGATTCTTAAGTTGGTCTAAACATTACCACCTTTCCTAAATACCTAAAATCCAGATTAGACAAATGCAGGTTTAGACAGAGTCTACTGTACAAAAAAACACATTTCATTTAACTTAAGAAGCACATTCATTTTTATCTTATATGATCATTTAGACACATTTCTTGAGAGGAAACCTACTGCTGCCACAAAGGCTACTCTTTCTGATAAGCAGCAAGGGATCTTTTATATGCACTTTCCCACAGATAGAACAGCACATACCACAGCCTTTGATGAACCAGTTGTGAACCACTGGTTGGAATGGAAAATAGTCCTAACTGACCGCTTCAAAGGTGGACACACTGCGAACTGAGCTACAACCTGCTCAAGGAATGTTATATCAATGGATTTGACAATAGCAGCTAAAATAAATTAATAATAAAATTAAATAAATGTCCATTCTTGCTCATGCTATTTGTAAATATTTTATCATCTTTTGCTATTTTAAAATTCTAACTATTCTCCTGCTTACCTCAGCTTCTAAAGATTCATGTTTTCTGTTGAATTCATCCAGTTCCTTTTTCACAGAATCAACAAGAATTGAGTTAGAAATGAGCTCATCTGCAAGTTCATTGATTCTCTGATGATTGTTCACGTCGTGTTCACGTTGAAGATTCTCCATTTCCTGAATAATAAATGTAACTATTCTGCAAATAGGTCCAGTGCTACTCATATAGATACCAGTATAATCTTATATTCTAAATCATGATCTTAATAGTAAAACATACAGCTGACATTATATTTATTCATTATAATTTTAATATATTATAATTATTTTATATACAATATTCAGTGAGAAATTAGAAAAAAACACAAACAAAACTTACATCCAATTCTTCAGAAATTTCTTCTGCATCAGAACTTTTTACCGATGTTTTCCGTACTTTTCTTTCAAGGGCATTTAAATATCTTCTTTCCATTTCAATTAATTCTAAAAGAAAAAGAAAATACAACTAAAACATACTTCTTATAGAAATCAGATATTTTTTTAGATTTTTTTTTTTTTTTTTTAAACTAAACGTCTTGAAAGTAGGCAAGAAAGAGTTCCCTTCAATAAGATTTCTTTTTTTTGTTGATACTTTGTATAAATTTACATATAAAATGACACACCTTCAACAATGTGATAAACTATATTATAAATTATGACCATGTCCCTTATCTTTAAATTCTCAACACCAACATTTATAAACCGTCTCTTACCTTTAAATTCTCAATGAACAGTCTCCTACCTTTAAATTCTTAATGAACCATCCCTTACCTTTAAATTCTCAATGAACAGTCTCCTACCTTTAAATTCTTAATGAACCATCCCTTAACTTTAAATTCTCAATGAACTGTCTCCTACCTTTAAATTCTTAATGAACCATCCCTTACCTTTAAATTTTCAATGAACGGTCTCCTACCTTTCAATTTTTAATGAACCATCCCTTACCTTTAAATTCTCGCCACTGAGATCCAGAATTTTCAAACAACTGGTTGTACCGATCTACTCGCTGTGCGATGTCTGACCACAGCGAGTTGAGTTTCATGAGTGCTCGTGCCAACTCCTGCAGGGATCCGGACGGAGCTTTGCTCAACATATCATTTGTTAGCTCGTTAGACTCAGTAACATCAAACTCATGCTCGTCAACCTCCTTCTTTAAATTCTGAAAATATAAAAAAACATTTCTTTTATATAACGACGCTACTAGAGCACATTGATTTTTATCTTAGCAGCTATTTGTCGTCATTCACATGGTAATTTTGACATTTTTAGAGAAAACCATGAACTGCCACATAGGCTACTCTTTCTGATAAGCAGCAAGGTTTTTTTTATATGCACTTTCCCATAGACAGGACAGCACATACAATGGGCTTTGGTGAACCAGTTGTGGACCACTTGTTGGAATGGAAAATAGCCCAAACTGCAGCTGGGTCCACTGATAAGGGTCGATCTGACAACCTACCACTTCAAAGGAGGGCACTCTACCAAGAATATAATTTAACCGTTGATCTCTAATGACAATACTAAATAGGGAATGTCCTCTCATGTTGAATTGTTTTATATGCATGTACTCCAAATAAATATTGCTAAGAAACTAGTTTTATAATGATTAAAATTGAAATCTCAAGAAATCAATCCTAAACTATGATAATGCCACTTTAATTCTGTCAGTTGAGATGAATAAATTATGTTAAACAAATGATTGCCCCCTCTTGAACTTCTTATTCTTAACAAACAGATGATTGAAATGAATAAATTATGTTAAACAAATTGTCCTACCTTAAACTTCTTATTCTTAACAAGCAGGTCATTGGTGTTTTCCACGGAATAGTCCTTGTTAGACAAATCCACTTTGATGGCTTCCAGCCATTTTGTGAGCATGTCAATTTGATCATAAACGTTTCTACTTTTGTCCAGCAGTTGAGTGAGTCGCTTATTCTGTTCCTCTGCCAGCACGACGACACGCTCCCACTTGTGGTTCAAAGACTTCACTTCAGTGACTACACTGTCCTGAACACTGGCCCCTCCCTCAGTAGCTAGTGCATTGGAGAGTGTGTTGATACTGCTCACATTCTGTTTCAGTGTTTTAATGTCTTCCAATACACCCTGAAATAAATAACATTATTTTATATATATGGTTTATTCTGAACACCGGCCCCTCCCTCAGTAGCTAGTGCATTGGAGAGTGTGTTGATACTGCTCACATTCTGTTTCAATGTCTTAATGTCTTCCAGTACACCCTGAAATAAATAACATTATTTTATATATCGATATATATTTGCTTTTATATATATTGCATTTTGTTGCTGAAAAGACAGGCAGCTGCTGCTGTTGATAAGCAAGAAACTGACATATAAAATAATACAAAAGATCCTTAAATTTGTTTTAATTCTTAAATTGTTAAAGTATTCATGCAGTATCAAAAGGGAATGGTTTCCTTTCTAAAAATCAAAGTAGTTCAGTAAGTAGTTAGATGTGTAGTAGTTATATTAAAAGTGTAGTAGTTAGACATACCGAGCTCTCATGAAGCTGGGCTTCCAGTGTCGGAATGTCTCCACTAGCCGGGTCATCAGCATGTAGAAACACATCCATCTCATCCATCCAGCGAGTCAGACCCACCAGCTGGTTCTGAAACAAAACATCTAGTTTTTATTTCAATCGGATTATCATTTAGAAATGTTTTACCAACACAAAACATCACTCGTTTTTATTTCAATGAGATTATCACTTAAGACATGTTTTACAAATAAAAAACAGAACACACATTTATTTACAAAAAAATTCCTAATTATTGGTTTAAATGATGACATTAAAATAAATAGATATAATTAATTTTTTATATGTATAAATTTTTTACAGTGAAATTAAGAGTTACTAAAGACATCAAACTATTTTTAAGCATGGTTAAATGGGCAGTGTCTGGTTTTTTAAATATTTAACCATTTCGAATATATCTTGTACGTTTGTTTGATGCACATCACGCTCCATTCTCCTGGTGCAATGATTAGCTGTATCGTAATTAGATCATGCGAAATACACTATAAATCAGCGATGTGACCAACCAGATGTCCACAATTGCTAACTCATAGTGATATTCACATTGCCTAAATATGGTACAGCAGATTGTTGCATCAGAATATTGGGGCGTGGGGTGCATCAAACAAATGTACAAGATATATTCTTAACGGTTAAATATGTTTTTAAAAACCAGACACAGCCACTTTAATAATAATAGAAAAAAACTCTTTTTCAAAACTAAACCTAGTTAGGCTAAGCATACCTGATATTGTTTCATCTGACCAATACATCGCTCTAACTTGGCCAAGCGTTCACCAATAGCAGTCGACACGTCTGTCCAGCGTCCGTTCATGTTTTTCAGATCCTTGTTAAGATTGCTGGATTTATCCTTGTCTGCTGTTTTCTGCACCAGATCATGTCCTGTCTTGTTGATGTAGTCCAGACTGACTTGATGATCCTTCAGATCCTGCTGCAGCTCCTGGTCAGTTGAAATATGCATGAGTTAGTTAGTTATATTTATTTTCGTGCTTACATCCAATTAAGGTTCAAGCATGCTGTCACGGCACACAGCTCAACTTCCTGAGCTGTCTGTCCAGGACAGTTATTAATGTTAGTAGAAGAGAGGAAACCTGCTACCTTTTTCCATAAGCAGCAAGGGATCTTTTATATGCACTTTCGCACAGACAAGATAGCATATACCACTGCCTTTGACGAACCAGTTGTGGTGCACTGGTTGGGATGGAAAATAGCACAAACAGCAGATGGGTCTTTGTTAAACCAGTTATGGAACCACTGGTCAGTGAAAGTGGAAAGACCTACCCATTGAGCCTTACGGAGCACTCACTCTGGGTTGGAGTCAATACCGAGGTTAAAAATTCCATGCCTCGACTTAGAGATTCGATCTCAGTACCTACCAGCCTTAAGTCCGATAGCTTACCACTCGGCCAGGATGCCGGTATTCGATCTCAGTACCTACCAGCCTTAAGTCCGATAGCTTAACCACTGGGCCACGGAGACCGGTTGCGTTTTCTATGGTTGTCAGTGTATTTGTAACAAAGAATTAACGAAGACGCATAGACCTACTTAACAGATAAAAGGTTATTGCGATTCTTAGTTGACAGATGAAGCAGATCTTTGCAGAAACACTTCACAAGTTAACACAGTGAACATGCTAATGTTGTTCCTAAAACGAGTTGTGTAATTTGTCTAAATATTGAGAAGGAAAATGGTTGGAACTCTTTATCTCCTGTTATACCTAGTTCTATTGACTGCAAATGGTAAGTAAAAAAAGTAAAGTTTGTTTTGTTTAACAGCTGGAACACATTAATTTTTATATTATCATCGGTTATTGGACGTCATTCATATGGTCATTTTGACACACTTTTTAGAAGGAAACCCGCTGC
>JAUTWP010234082.1:0-14795 GCA_033042655.1 Cyathermia naticoides | reverse complement strand
GAATGACGTCCAATAACCGATGATGATAAAATCAATGTGTTCCAGTGGCGTCGTTAAACAAAACAAACTTTACTATTAAGTTTGGAATTGCTAATGAATGACCACTTAACTAATGTAACTAGTGCTTAATGATAGCCATAATGACAATGTTTAAAATGTTTGGTAGTGCCAGTTTGTATTAAAATATTATTAATCTTGAAAAAGATATATTTTTCTTTTTATTATCACTTTCAAAAACATACGTAGTTTGGATTTGTTGTTGTAGGATAGCAAAATGTCTTACAAGACATCATACTTTTTAAATTCTCTGCTGAAATTTACTGGTTTGAATCTTTGATATCATATATATTATACTAGTAATATAGATATACAATGTATATATAATATAATTTTTTATATATAACTATTGATGTTTTGTTCAGTATGTGTCATTAGAGGTTCTAGCAGCAGCGTCATCAACTGGAAATGTGTCGCTCTACAGTCACCAGGCAGATAATCAGGTTAGTAAAGATACAGGCTGGAAAGTTATTACTTTTAAAAAATACTATTAGTTCATAAAGCCATATTTTTAATACTTCTTTTTATAGTTTGTGAGATTTTAATTTTCTGTAATTTATTATTATTATTATAGCAGCAAGGTATATGAATGGTTGCAAACAAAATACTATTCTTGATGTCATTGATACCTTATTTTCAAGCCTGCTGGTGTTACCATCTCAAAACTATCATCACCATTGCAAAACTTGTACTTTCTTAAAACTGCTTATAAATGTTACTGTTGCAAAACTATCTTGTTACCATTTAAGAACAGTTTACTGTCTGTTATCATCTCAAAACAGTATATTACTATTTTAAAACAGTATATTACTATTTTAAAACAGTATATTACTATTTTAAAACAGTATGTCACTATTTTAAAACAGTATATTACTATTTTAAAACAGTCACTATCTTAATACTGAAGAGTACATTAATGTTTTTATGTTTATGTTGTAGAAATTAGACCTGTCTTACCAGTGGGAGGGGCTTCATGGGAGGGGAGAGCAGACATGTCCATGTACGTGTGTGGCTACCAGGGGAGATGAAACGCTGGTTACCGGGGGTGAAGATGGCAGACTTAACGTGTTGACAGTTGGTCATGCGCAGCCTGTCACAGTGTTTGGTATGTTTACATATTTACAATTAAAGGGATTAGAACCATATTTACAGGTATTGATGCATCAAAACACATAAAAAAAAATGTGTTGGCTACATCAGTTATTCACTTACCGATCTGGAAATTTGCGTGGTCAAACTCTACCACGTAAGTATGATAATCGAGAAAGAAAAAACCCAAAACGCACCGGCTTTAGCCGAATATTGCAAAAGAATCCAAAAGTAAACTTTGTCTGGCAGACTAAGTTTACTTTTTTATTAAAAAAAATTTTGGTTTTTCTGTACTTTGAACTTATGTAATTTGCAGAAAGTTCATGTTTTTATTTACACTTTCTATAATTATAATCCTTGAAAGGAATTAAAACAACCGAAATAATACGGTTCTAGTCCTTTTAACAGTTGTGAACATTATTATATTATAACAATAGAGTTAAAGTGTTTGGTATGATTAGGTGTTATATATATTTAAAACTAACAGTTGTGGACATACAGTTAAAGTGTTTGGTATAGTTAGCTGTTATGAACTTATTCACATATAAAATTAACAGTTGTGGACATATGACAATACATGTATGTTATGAAACAGTAATTACTTGATAGATAGCCATGTTAATTAGAGCTGTAAATATACTGTGATACAGTGACAGTGTTTTGTTTGAACATTCTCTTACTAAAAAATATGACAATACTGTACTGGGTGTTGTTTAAAACTGAAATATTTTTATAAATTTGACCATTTAGAATAGACATTCCAGGTTTGTTTTGTGCCCATGACACAGCTCTGAATGAATCTACCATCATGTCTATTTAGGTCACATGAGCCCCTGAGAATTAAACTTGTCTAACTCACTTGTTTATGTTTTTGAGAAAAATTACTTCAAAGTTGAGAAGCTTATTAAATACTCATGGAAGTGCATAAAACAAGGTTATCTATATTTTCGAAATGGAGCTAGATATAGTAACTTTCACCAACTTTTCTTTGCTCCTCTGAACAAAGGCAAGATGGAATATTTTTTTTTCTCCACAGCATTAAAAGTTGTTTGTTTTTCAGATAAAGCAGACAGTTGCACTATCAATGGAATAACTTTTTTGAAGCAGTCTGAAGTGGTCACTGTGAACTCATTTGGACAGTTGAAACTTTATGATTTAAGAAAGAAAGGAAAAGCAACAAAAACATTTTCTGCGTATGTTACAGATTTGTAGTTTTCTCTATACTATTAATATATAATCCCATTTAATCTTATATATAAATCTCTTTTAATTTTATTTTGTGTATAAATACATATATAAAACATGTTTCAGTTTGTTTTTCTGCTACTAATAATTGTTATCTCCCAATTTAATATTATATAAAAAAAGTTATACAGATAAATATATACTTAAATCAATGTTTCATTTTTTGTTTATTAATTATACATACTCATTTAACCATATATATGTAAATCCATATGTCACCTTGTTAAAATAAATATGCTCGAGTGTGTGTTAAACATGTTAAGTGGGAATTGTGTGTATGTGTTAAACATGTCAAGTGGGAATTGTGTGTATGTGTTAAACATGTCAAGTGGGAATTGTGTGTATGTGTTAAACATGTTAAGTGAGAATTGTATATTTGTGTTAAACATGTTAAGTGGGAATTATGTGTGTTAAACATGTTAAGAAGGAATTGTGTGTTAAACATGTTAAGAAGGAATTGTGTGTTTGTTAAACATGTTAAGAAGGAATTGTGTGTTTGTTAAACATGTTAAGAAGGAATTGTGTGTGTTAAACATGTTAAGAAGGAATTGTGTGTGTTAAACATGTTAAGAAGGAATTGTGTGTGTGTTAAACATGTTAAGAAGGAATTGTGTGTTAAACATGTTAAGAAGGAATTGTGTGTGTGTTAAACATGTTAAGAAGGAAGTGTGTGTTAAACATGTTAAGAAGGAATTGTGTGTTAAACATGTTAAGAAGGAATTGTGTGTTAAACATGTTAAGAAGGAATTGTGTGTTAAACATGTTAAGTGGGAATTGTGTGTTTGTGAAACATGTTAAGGGGAAATCATGTGTGTGTGTTTTAAACATATTAAGAAG
The DNA here is from genome assembly GCA_033042655.1 of Cyathermia naticoides. Classification (NCBI taxonomy): domain Eukaryota; kingdom Metazoa; phylum Mollusca; class Gastropoda; order Neomphalida; family Neomphalidae; genus Cyathermia; species Cyathermia naticoides. Next base: position 11,567 of record JAUTWP010234082.1, on the reverse strand, counting down.
GAATTGTGTTTGTTAAACATGTTAAGAAGGAATTGTGTTTGTTACAGAATGGAGGAACACACTGCACTGGAGTGTGTAGATCAGCACCCCAGTCAGTCCCACATCCTGGCAACTGGGGGACGTGACGGCATGCTCACTATATGGGACCTGAGGCAGGAGAAATTTCCCATGACCCTCTTGGAGGCACACAATGCCACACGTAGGTTTACATTCTTATTATAGTCCAAGGTAAAAGTCAGACATTTTGTCTTTTTTATTTTAATTGGTTTGTGGATTTTATTCATTTGTCATTTTGTTAGAATATTAGTTTTCACGTTATAAATGAAAATTTTAAATATAGTTTTGTCGTTAAACATGTAGTTTGTTTTATTTTGATTCTACTAAAGCACGTTAATTGGTTTTTAATCATTGGCTATTTGAAGTCAAGCATATGGTAGTTTTGACAGTTTCAGAGAAAACCTTATGCTGCCACATAGGCTATTCTTTCCAATAAACACAAAGGAGTTTCCAAAGCAGCAAGGAGTCTTTTATATGCACTTTCCCATACAGTAGTGCACACACCACAGGTTTTGATGAACCAGTTGTGGACCATTGGCTGGAACAACATTAAACCTGTATTTAGTGAACACATTAGAATAGAAACTTGACAAATATGTTTTGTTTCAGTGTGGGAAGTGAAATTTCATCCTAGTACTCCGGATCACCTGTTCACGTGTTCAGACGATGGATCACTGTGGCACTGGGATGGATCTTCAATGATATCCACTTCAGACATCCATACAGGATCACAGCTTGGATTAGGTGAGTACGACAGATTATTCTGTTAGTGAGGGTAGACAAATATTCAAGAAATATATGTTCATATCATGTACAGTCTCATAGTGATGACCAGCAGTGCCGCCATAAGTAACGTAATAGTAATTATATTTTATTTGGAGAAACAAATCTAAAGTTTGTTTTGTTTAACGATGCCACTGAATCACATTGATTTTTATCTTATCATCGGCTATTGGACGTCATTCATATGGTCATTTTGGTAAATTTATTTTAGAGGAAACCCCCCATCCACCACATAGGCTAATCTTTCAGATCAGCAATGGATCTTCTATATGTACTTTGTTTTATTTACCGATGCCACTAGAGCACATTAATTTTTATTTTATCTTCAGCTAATGCATGTCATGCAGATGCCATATATGGTCACTTACACATAGAAGAAACCCGATACCACCACCTAGGCTACTCTTTTCGATAAGCAGCAAGGGATCTTTTATATGCACTTTCCCACAGACAGCACATACCACAACCTTAATTGGTTGTGGAGCACTGGTGGAATGGAAAATTTATTTGGACAATACTTATTATTGTTTTTCTCACTGGACACACTAATACTAATAGATGTTTTGATTGCAGGTGGAGTAGCGGGAGGACACAGTACACAGAAGACATCCACCGAGAGTCACAGCAGTCCCTGGCTCAATCTGGAATCATCACGTCACAAACTAGAAATCACATCATTGCTTCCTACTAAATCTCTACCCGTCAATTCACTGGACATCGAGGGAAATGCTTTAATATGTGGCACAGACAGTGAAACTATATACACAGTTTGTCTCCCAGGCCTGCGGTGATAGAATACCCTCAACGCTGGCTAAACTTTAATCTGGGTATGAACTGTGAAATGGCCTGTTGCATTCTCAACATAAATTCTGAGAACCTGGCTAAAAACTGTGAAACAAGATGTTTGTTTATTTGATCAAGTTAATATTGAAGCTGAATTAATAAATAAACTCAAATCAAAATCTGTTTATTGTTAAGCAGTCTGCATAAACACAAAAAACATTTATAAATGGAACATTGGAAATCACATCTCCCACGCAAATAAAGTTGTGCTGTTAACATAAATGAGATGTTCTGCTTATAAAATTATCAACATGCATCAATCTTGAGAAAAATGGGATGATAAAATTTCACATTATTTATACTGTCCACTGTATATTGTAAAGTATTGGGAGAACAATTTATTATATAAATTTATAATAACAACTCAAATTGACAGAAAACCTTTAATCCGAGGCTAGTGTCTAAAAATGTGAATCTGCAGATATATATACATGTAGTAATATATGGTGTCCCGTTAGTTTCGGGGTGTCTTATTAAAAAACCATACTACATTAAAAAAAGAATTCTGCCATCAATAGTTCTGGTCACATTTTGTTTTTATAAACTCACTTCAGCCATTTTGAAGTAAAACAATGCTACAAATAAAATAAACAGTTTGGGAATGAGGTAAAGTTTTAACACCAAATCTGATATCATTGACTACCAACTTAGATTGCAACAGTTATACGCATATTATAAACAGATTGCATGTCATTCTCAAAATCCTAAATGGTTATAACCAGTTTCACATAATAGGAGTCCATAAAATGTTTAATGTGATGAGACCTCTTGATGGCAGAAACATTCTTTTAAATGGTATGGTTTTATTAATGTAAATCAGGTGCAGTTCCATGAGGGGCGCATGCCCCCCACCCCACCCACTAAATTTAGCGATTTTGCTATTTTTTATGTTGTAAATAATTTTGGAACGTTTGTGGCACTTAGGCTTGTCATTACATGCCTCCCCTAAATGAGATTTCTGGAACGACCACTGTAAATTACTGGACTCCCCTTATTATTATTATAACTAAATTCAGTAAGGAGAATATAAAAATGAAAATTCTCACTTTAGTTTACACATGTAGAGAAAACATTGATATTCATCTTGAAAGAATAACATTCCAAAATAAATACTAATTATGTTATGAATTTTTCATATATTAAATTTCAAGTTATGATGATGAATGACAGCTATCGTTGTTGTCACTGAATTATAGTTGATATGGAATGAATGCAGTCTAAACAAATTTAACAGATCATGATAGTCCACAGCACTGTTAGCTGGTTGCAGGTTCAAGTTTGGATTAATCATAACACTGAAACAATCTCAAATATCATGCAACTAACCAATGGAGATTAACTTAACAAACTCACTGATGTATTGACATATATTTATAAAACTACGCTATACCATGTATGTGTGATACGTATTACAATGACATATACTGAGGTATGTTCAGACCAGTATGTAATATTACATACTCAGTTTGACTGACTGCAGATCGAGGTCTGATATAGGCTTGTAAACTAAATTACATGATATTGTGTATTGTAAACTGATAGTAAGCATGTTCTGCAATGTGATTGGCTAATTTCCGGGATCAAATGAAAGTAACACCTGGAAAGCTATTGGAACAGGCATTGTTAATGATTCAAAGATCTACCATTAGATTAAACAAATACCAAATTAGTTCTATTGAAAAACGATTCAGTTTACAATGGAGATAACCATACAAATTGTTTTAGTTTTTTGGGTTTTTTATTGTCCATTTGATCCTACAAATGTTAAAATTATGCCTTCAATAAACAAATGACATTTGCGATAAAAAAAAAATTACAGTTAGCCCCCAAAGTTGTGTGTAATTTCACATTTTGAATAAAATCCACTGTGTATTAATTGCTGAAATTTTCATTAAATAAATAGCAACACAATGTGCAGACTTCTTTTTTTAATTTTTATGGAATTCTGTATGAAAATTGTGTCAGCAAATACTTGTTTTTGAAGGTGTGTTATTAATACCTACATATTTCCGGGTAATATAAAACATGCTGCATGTAGAAATTGTGAACGCAGTCCACGTATAACCTGTTAACACATCTCGGTCATGAGATTTTAAATCACAGAATTTATCACAACCTTGAATATACATAACACTAACAGCTTAATAAACTACTGAATGTGATAAAAGAAACATTCACAATCGTTACATATAAATAAGAAAACTGGTTTTAACCAGACATACAGAGCAAGATTAAAAAACATTGCCACCTTTGCTCCACATTCTCCAGATAAACTGATATGGACAGCAGAGAAAAAACCACTGATGCCACAGCAGATAGATTTTGTATACCAGACATATAGCACATATTACCATGCTTAAGACAAAACTATTGTGAATGTGTGCAACTAATAATTAGACAGGCGTGCTTGAACACTTATGATGTAAGCACATTAATAATTTGTCCTGTCCTGACTGATGTCATATCCAGGGCCCGGGCTATAACATCTTGTTCTGAATGTAGAAATTAAATCTTTTAACTTGACATGGATTTCTGGCTAAGCCAGATTTAAAATGTTTATGCCCTGTAAAGTTCTATTCTGTATTTCCTCTTCACTAGTCATGTCATGTTTAATGCTTTCTAAATCACAATGATGCTAATGTATCAACAGTAGTCCATCTTTACACAAATTCAAACTATACACATACACCATGAAAAATCATTACACAAACACCATACATCTAACAAATCAAATAAAAATAATAAATAAGCACTTTCTGTTTAAATATGAATACATAATCACCAATATAAATGTATCCCAAAAGGGACGAAGTCTTGGAAAATTCAAATGTTGCTACATGTGGTATAAAAGACATGTTTGGCACGCTGTTTTATATTTGTTGAACTATCAGTATCACATCGTTGGCATCAGATAATTGGTTCAAAATTTTAAGCTATTTGATTGTTTTGTACTAGATAAACTTAATTAAATCACAGCATTAGAAATTCTGACAAGTTTTTAATTATTTTATTATTATACATCTAATATGTAAAAATTGGTCAAATGTGTTAAAGATAAATGATTTTACACATTTTCCAACGCAAAAGGTAACGTTGCTAATCAGAATTTGTTGATAAGCTTTGTGTAGGAAACATTTGCAATGCAATTTTTAATACTTGCCATGCCTTGCCTAAACATACAGAATGTTTTAATTTGAATTATGCTCTTTGTAAGTATTAGAGGCAACATTAATATCTCAAATAGACATGCAGGCGGAATGAGTGAAGACAACTGGTCATAATATTTATTATGCTCTCTGTTTATATAGGAATGAATGTTCATCAGTGAATGAGGTTAACACTGGGCTCTATCAGTCAGTACAAGACATTTGATTTTTAACACATGTAACATGGGAAAAATAAGTCTACATTTAATTTTTTTAAACAAGCGTTGTTCTTGTGAAACATCTCCATAACAATTGTACATATACGAAACAAACACGTAAATTAGAAATCAGCTCTTTTAGAGAAAATCAGCAACACATATTTAAAAAAAATAGAAAAAATCTAGTGCATACGATAGACAAGTTTGTGATTAAGACTCCAGTAGAAATATTTAAAAAATATACAAATTTAGTGTTGTGTTTAGACTACAGTAGAATCACATTTAAAATAGAAAAATCTAGTGTGTAATTAGACTCCAGTAGACAAATATTTAAAAAAAATTAGAAATGATTGAGCCATGCTATATTTGCATTAGTAAAATTTGATCTGATTGATTTTAATAGCACTTTGGTAAAATATTTTTTAAATCCATAAAAACTGAAGTTGAAGCAATTTCAACACACTTAGCATTTCACCATAGCACCGAGCCACGTTGTTATAGATTCCTCTGAGAACATCACTAGCCTGCATGGTTAAAGATCAGATTGCACCAACATTCCACTACGTGTACCTTTTACAGCTCTTGACATCTCCAATACTTCAAATCAATTTTATCTAGAATATCACCACATTTGGCAGTTTGTAAAACTAATACTCTCGGCCCTGTACTTATAAAATTTTAGAATAAAGGCTCACACATCCTAAATCATGACCACATCCATTATTTGTATGGTATTGTCAAGGAAGTTGAACGATTCTTGTCAAGACCTGATTTATCAACAGTTCAACCTTGATTTTCAGCTTAGCTCTGTAATTCAGCATTTGATAAAATTTAAATTGAATGAGTTATCAAGACCTGATTTATCAACAGTTCAACCTTGATTTTAAGCTTAGTTCTGTTTAATACAGCATTGGATAAAATTTAAATTGAATCAATGTAAAACCGTGAACAAGAAATCGTACCTAAAGGTTTTATAAGTACAGGGTCTGACAGAGTTTGGTAATGCACCACCACCCACATCACCAATACTCTAAATCCGATTCATCCTCCCGACTAATATCACTGTTGTCAGATGAGACCGAATCGTCACTCGCGTCACTGTTCTGTGAAAACAAATGTTCTGGTCGTTGAATCTTGTACTTTGAGAAGCTGACTGCCATCTGATGGAGGAGGAGCTCTACCTCGAAGTTGAGAAGGGAATCCTGCGGGAGCCCCAGCATCTCAATGAGAGCACTGAGCACGGTCCTGTTCAACACGAGTGTCACGTACTCCTCGTATGTGTCAAACTGATGCAAGTCATCGGGGAGGAAGCTGTGCTTGAACGTGTTCACTGGCAGGATTCTCTGTAAGCAGGTTGTATTCTGTATCAGTGACAGTTGGAACACAGAGCGAGCAGCTAGCTGAGACAGTGTTGATGTTGTGCGGCCGAACATCAGATGCAGCAAAACCCCAGCGTATGCATACAGGTGACTGAACTCCGGGAAATCATGGGTCAGGTATTCTTGTAACTCCTCTACTATTTCCTTCCTTGTGAAACAACCTAAATAAATAACAAGTGAAAATTAACATCTGTTCCTAGTAATAGGGTGTCTACAGTAATGAGTGTTGGATAAAAAAAGAAATAAACCAGATGATTTTGTAACAATAAAATTAACAAAAGTAAATATTTCATCGATGCAGTTTGAATGTTTGATAAAGTGTTATAGAAAACCGGCATGTAAACGCATTACCTGTATCAACTAGGTGGGAGAGCTGGTGAGGCGCGGCTGTCAGCTTGTGATGCATGTTCTGCCAGTTCAACGATCTCTGCACCGGTATGGAAAGGAATGATGCGAACAAGGGAGATAATTTTCTGAAACATTTAAAAACAATAGTCTATTTATAAATCTCCAGCTTATTATCATTTTTATTAAAATTTTCCTGTTTGAATGCAGCAGCAGGGTAGGTCAACGTCAATGCACACAATTTTAATTATCATTAAAATGGGGGAATCTTTCTGTAACAGTAAAACTAACAAAAATATGTAATTAATTTTTAGTTTCACATTATTGGTAGATAATATTTTTTAGAATTCAGTTTTACAATATAATACAATACATTTTTTGTTTTTAATTCAGTAGTCCCAAAATAATTTCCTGGTCTTGGACCACAGATGTAACCTGAGGCCCAAAATAGGTATCTGCTATAACAGCTTGTTCTGAATGTAAACATTAAATCTTTAGAATTGAGCATTTCAATATGTTCTTGGGTATGAAGATAATAATTAACAACAAATGATTTGGGCATCTTGCCTGGTGGCTTTAATATACAATGCCATCTTACAACGATCCAGATTACCAGATAGCAGTAATTAATGTAACATACAAGGGAATTGATTCGACATGAAATCAGTTTTACTTCAGTATAATACTATAAATTATGTTTTTCTCTTTTGATTGACTTGACTGTGAATTGAATTTAACTTTAATATAATACTACTTGTATGTATTTTTCTAGGAAATACCGTTTTCTCCTGCGTGTTTCCCACACAGTGCCTCTAAGCGCTGGGTTTGCTCCGTGCTGTAACAACCTGTGTACTGTGTCAACATCTCCTCTCAGAACACAGTGAAACAAAGCTGTCTGACCTAGATTATTCTGAGTGTCCACCTGATTCAAACAAAACAAAAATAAATGTTATCAACAAAGTTTTTACCATTAGTAAAATGTTTGACTCATTTTCAGACAGGACAGTAGATACTACAATATTTGATATTCTAGTTGTGGAGCACACAACTGGAATAGTCACATACACAGGTGATGTTACTAATTATCCAACTTGTAATAAAGTTTGTTTTATTTAACAACACCACTAGAGCACATTTATTTTTTATTTTATCATCAGCTATTGGACCTAAAACATATACTCATTCTGATACATTTCTTTAGAGGAAGCATACCTCTAATTACATTCTCAGAGTAATTAACTCATTCTTAGGCACGGAAATATTAATCTATATACAGAAAATAGTTTACTTCTAATTCTTATTTTGACAGTAGGAAAGTCAAGAAGTGATTTCCTACAAGACTAGCTTGGTTATTGTCTAGTTTGTCAATTGTATAGCAAAGAGCTCTGTATAATAATGAAAAAGTAGTTTGTTTTATTTAATGACACCACTAGAGTACATTGATTGCTTTTTAATCATCCGCTATTGGATGTCAAACATATTGTCATTCTCACATAGTTATGGGGAAATATGCTGCTACCACATAAGAGCTAATTTTTCTGATAACGAGCAAGGGATTTTTTATATGCTCTTTCCAACAGACATGACACCACATACCATGGTCTTTGATGAACCAGTTGTGGACCACTGGTTAGAAGAGAAAATAGCCCAAATGGGTCCACTGAGAGGAATCTATCCAGTTCTATAATAAAGAGTTTACCTCTAATTCTCGTTTTGACAGCAGGAAAGTCAAGAAGTCATTTCTCACACACAGACTAGCTCGGTTATCTTCCAGTGTGTCATCACTCGATGGAGACAGATCTTCCATGAAGTCATACACATCAGAAATGCTGACGTCACACAGTGCAAGCAGTGGTGTGTTGCCATAGTTGTCGACTGCATTCACATTAGCACCAAAGTCACACAGTAACTTCACCAGTCGAGTGTCATGGCTGACCATGGCTATACGATGCATTAGTGTCATTCGGTTTTCATCCACTATGTTAGGGTCTCCACCATTACCTGTAGAAACAAATGTCATCATCAACTTTAGATAAAAAAAAATTAAAATAAAAAGACGCACAGAACAAACACAAAATAAAGAATTTAACTTCCTCAAATCAATGACTACAATTTTATTTTTTTATTTTTTAATTTAACAGGAAATGAAAAATGCTGAAAAAAATCAGACAGCATTAAAATGAAAAACTTTCATCCACAGCATGTTTTACTGTCTCGGTCTGACTTTTCTCAATTATTCCATTGAAACCAGAATTACCAAACCTTTAAACATTTCAACATGTATCTAGACATGACAAATACTACTGTGAAAATCTTACTAAAAACCGTAATGTAAGTTTATGTAGATACAACTACATGGTACAACAGTAAACATAAAAACCTCATCTTACTATGAATAATACTACTAGTAGAGTAGTATTTCTCTTTCTATCCACTCTTGTAAATTTTAAAATTTCTAAATTATCTTGTCATCTTGACGTTTTGTATTGTACTGGGTCCACTAAGAAGGATCAATCTGACGACCAAACACATCAAAGGCGAACACATTACCGATTGAGCTACATCCAGCAAGTATATGTTCATGTAGATACAACTACAACTACTACAGTGAAAATAAGAAAGCCTCATCTTACTGAGAATGGTAAGTACGAGTTCCTCCATGTGGTCGATAATGTCGCTGACAGTGCTCAGATATTGCCGGTCAAGCCCCACCACAATGTCCAGCACTGGGTCCCAAACTCGGTGATACATCTGCCTACAACACAATAACTAATTAAAAATACTCTCATTTTATTATAAATGTACATCACAGAAAATCAGAATACCTCTTTCTAATGCAAGTTACCCAATCTTTGAAAAAGGTGAACCTTCGAGTTTACCTCCATACTTTGAGTGACATTGAAGAGCAACGAATCAATCACCTTGAAATAAACTTCTTTATACTTTTTATTTCAAACATGAATTGCACCCTTCAATATCAAACTCTGGGGATGTGAATCACATAAGAAAAGTTTAAAATAATGAATCTAAACACGACTAGAAGTTTCTCACCATGTTTTTATGTTGTAGCTGTCTCCATCATGTGTGAGATCATTATAGAAGTCGACCAGCAGCTCAAGACATGTTTTACCAGGTCCAATGTATTCAGATCCAAACAGAGTCTGCATAAAACAATCAGGAAATATGTTCTATATTGGAATTGAATGTTTCAGTTGAAAACTAAATTTTGATATTGAATGTAAACGAAATGGAACATCTACCATAGCATCACTCAAAATCATTTACACACATGAGGAAATAAGTTGACTGTTCTATATTATAATTCAATGTTCCAGTTGAAAACCAAATTATTATACTGAGTGCATGCAAGATGAAATATCTATTATTACTTAAAATCATTTATTACTACAACACCTCAAGAAATTAATCCACAACATTATTATACATGTATAATAGCAAGTCAAATTCAATATGCCTCTACCTTCACAAATATGTGACCCAAAGAAGTTGGAATTATAGCATATTATGCAGACATATACATGACGATGTACAAGGAATCTGTGGTAGGAGCTAGGTTATAGTTATCAGGTGTAAAGATGCAACCGAGTAACATAGGTAAAGCTAACATAATTGAATAAAAATGTTTGTTTTGAGTAGTTAGATCACAAGACTAGTATTAATATCTAGATGAACATTTTATTCAGTACCACATCACAAACAACTAAGTTTCAGCTATCTGCAGGTAATTCTAAAAATAATGCTACATAAAATTAGCTATTTCTAATCAATTAATTGTCAGAGGCTGCTCCCATTAGGAGCATTCTTGAACAGTTATCTGATGGAAGCACGTAAATACCCGACCTAATCAATTTACAATAGATGCTAATCATAAACAAAATGTCTAGTATATTGAGTACAGACCTGAGGAACACGGTAGTTGACATTAGCTCCATGCTCTATGATTAGCCGTGCTAAGAAGAAGTTTCTCGTAGTCACTCGCTCTTCCTCCTCATCCACTCCACACAGACAGATAAACACTGGCGTCCTCTGATAGCAGCCTGAAAATACCAACAAAATATCAACAGTGAAAACAATACAAAGTTTACCTACCACAGTACCAGGGGTAGAAATTAAGAAATATTTCCACTGGCCTGGGAAAGTTATTAGTCCCCAGGAAAAATCACTACCCCTCACCCCATTTTTGAGCCACAGAGATAATATAAAATGTTATGGGTTCTAGCAAGCTGTTCAATGAACACACATTACCTATGTAGTGAACCTTTGATTGTGTATAATATACATTCTTAACAAAATTAATGAAAGTGAAATTTCAAATAATGTGCTGTTTTCATTGAGTGACAGTAAAATGTGCGTGCATGTGTTTATGGGACATCTGCTTAGAATTACTGGCCCAGGGGACTAGCATCATTTAAATTGTACTCATCCCCAGTGATTTCAAATTGCCTGTGGTGAGGGAGCAAGCGTTAGTTTCTATCCCTGCTTACCACTTTTATTTAATATTTTGCTGAGTGGTGACTGATCTCTAAAGTTACTAGCATTCAAAATTTAGATTTCATATGACATTTGCATTTCGGTGGGCCTTTTCCAAGTCAATTCAGAACAACCTGTTATCACTGGTGGGTTAGTTGGTTACAGCGAGAGGTGTTTCTTAATGATAAATGTATCAGTTTAGTTACACAATGTAACGGTTTCTTTACAATAAACTCCACGTTAACTGGTGAAAGCTGCAGATACAAGTAATAAACACAGGTATAATTTAGGAATTGTAGGGGAAA